>JASCZI010211496.1:149388-171828 GCA_036250425.1 Stylosanthes scabra
GTAGGCTGGAAGCATTCTCAATAGAGCCTGCAACAGAAATCCAGCATAGCAATATCAGATAACAGCATGCCTTCCCTGCCATGTTTCATGAGAAATTGCAAGTGTACCATGACATGATTGAACTCACTTTTACTTCAGCTTTCTTCATTGTCTTAATCATGTAGCGGTCATCATTGGTCAAGTAAAAGAAGCTTCCACTTTTTCCTGGGGAGCAAAGTTCGCGAAGGGCTTCATTTCCACATATGGACAACATATAATCAGCTGGATCCACCTTGAATAGCTTCCTAAGAGCCCTGAGATTAGAGTGAGACATGCATAAGTTAATAGCCAGAAAATTTTCTGGATGAGTTGGTATGCTTGGTAACTCTCTACATCTTTATCTTATTCAAGCGAAAGTTCTGCAATATTCTTCATAGCATTTTCTACACTGTTGAGAGGAATAGTCTTGTTGAACTAGAATCAAGTTAGATTGTAACAAGAGGGAACCGTAGGTGCCTTGATGACTGTTGGGATTATTTTTATGCATAAATCAAGAATCTTCTTAGTGCCAAAAGTACAGTTTTGTGGAAGAATTGTGCAATATGGACAAAAAACTTTGCAGCAACAACAAATTAAGAGAGCTGACCTAAAAACTACTGGGCAATAATCCTTCCACTTAAATTCAGCTGATGGATGTGGTGGAGTGTACTTTGATCCCTCAGGTGGAAATCTAGTCCACACTTTCTCCTTTGGATCAAAAGCTGAAGGCTTCAGATCAAGTGATGCTGAGGGAGCAGGTCTTGCAACAGAGTGCCTATTAAATAACCCAAGAAAACCAGTTGATAGTTAAAACAAAGCAATCAAATGGCTCAAAGTTGCAGAAGCAGAACACACAACAGGCTAGAACATGGAAGCAAAGAAACACCATGAAAAAGTAAGTTTTATTTAGCTTGTTAGGCAATTTAAACTTTGATGTCAGGGTACAGGTAACCATTTCAATTGTCTTTTATCTGCCCTTTAAGTTGCTCAATTATTGCCGTAGCGTTTTCTTGCCGGATAAGAAACATAATTACAGCATTAAGCAAACAAAGCCAACATTGAGAGAAGCCTAAAAATGTTTTATACATATTTTCAACCATTTATTATCATCTCAATAGAGGTGTTTGATTCAACTACCAAGTATTTCAAAAGTTATACAAATACTATAATCTCACTGAATGATAGTATAAAACTCTATGAATGCATCTGATTAAAATCACAAATAGATTATTGATGTACCTTATTCCTAGCTGTAAATTAAGCATGAGCTCATAATTTTTGTGTCCTTTGCATATGGTCTCTCCCTGTCTCTTTGCTTTCTTTGGTGCTCTGAGAGGTTTGAGCGGTCCGGTGCTATCATCCTCTATGTGTATCTTCATCAATTCATCTGCAAAATCGCTCGGTGCATTTGGAGGAGTTTTAGGAGGTACAGCAGCGGCGTTATCACCATCCCCGCCATCAGGCCAAAAATTTGTCCTGTCACCTGACCTATCAGACCCAATACTGACCCTGCCATCAACCGACATCCTTCTCGGCTTACCACTATCCCCTCCCTTTGTAGACCTCCAAACTGCAAGCTTCTTCTGTGATGGCAAAACCTGCACCTTCTCCCCATGGCAAACTCTGTAATAACTCAAGGCAGTGTACAATTCAGCAGGCTCCCAATGAGCATGGCAATGCCCGTCCTCCGCCTCCTCCAAGCAATCAGAGGGATGGTATGTTCCATCCTGATCCTTACCATCCTTACTCCAATTCCCAGCATAGTAACAGCCATCAGGCCATCTGAATGTACCTGTCCCTTTCGGCACACCATCTTCCCAATACCCCTCAAACTTATTCCCATTAACAAAAACAAACACCCCTTTTCCACAAATACTCCCATTCTTCCATTCCCCAACATAATGGCTCTCATCCTTCCACTCATACCTCCCTTTTCCTTCTGTCACATCCTTGTTCCAATCCCCATCATACCAATCCCCATTTGCGAAGCTCTTGAATCCATGACCTTGTTTTAAGTTCATCACCCATTGACCCTTATAGGTGTCCCCGTTGTCGCTTGTATACACTCCTGTCCCATCCATAAAGCCGTTCTTGAATTCGCCTTCGTAAGTAGCACCAGAAGGCCAACTGAATGTTCCCCTTCCAGTTTTCTTCCCCTTGTACCATTCTCCAAAATACATGCACCCATCTAACCAGAGATACTTGCCAAGCCCGTGTGGGAAATTCTCTGCCCATTCACCTGTATAGTAGTCTCCATTGGGGAGAAACTTCTCTTCATGGTAAACTTCCAATGGCTCAGACTTGCCATTCTCTTCAGCAACATGATCAGCAGTACTGTTGTTGTTTTCTTGATGATGATCTTCTTCTACATGGCCAATAGTTATTGTCCCAAATATGCTGTTGGCACGCTTCTTCGCAACCGCGTGTGTTTTCTTCACCGTCGCCTCCCATACCTTCAACACACCGCTCTCTTTACCAATCATGCTGATTTTTAATCTATCTTGAGGGAAATCATGGACACCCCAGATGAAGAAAATGAATCAAGAGAAGAGTATTGTATTGTACGTATAGCATGCAAGAGGAAAAGAGAAATGTGACAATATCCAATGAGTTTTCTTTCTTCTGAAACGAAAAAACAAAGTTTGACGTTGTGGTCGTTGTTTGTTGTGATGTTTTTTTGTTATCTCATGTTTTTCCAAGAACTCCGGGGACATAGTTTGTTGCAGGATTAGGGAGGTGTTCAAGACATTTGGACAAACATCACATGTGCAAAGTTAAGGGTGTGACACGTGTCATGCTAATTAACTCGTGAAGATTATGGCTTGTGTTATGCAGCTTAATTAACCATGAAAAAAACGTTCATTACCCGTCATTAATGCAGCTTAATTTTCCTGCCCCCAAGTTTTTATTGATCAGAGAGAGAGACTCGTTCATCCCCTTAAGAACCTTGACATATATGGAGACAAATTCTAAACCATGATTTAATTTAGTTTTATTTTATTTGCGCGTGTCTGTCAGTCTGTATGTGTTATTCTTAGACTAATTTAATATAACGTGCACACTAGACACAACCCATCTAAAAATAAAAATAAATGTGCTATAACTATGAAAATCATACATTTATATTATATTATATATGTTTAATTTCGTGCAGTAGTTGTAATTAGTAACTTAACTCCTTTACGTACAAACACCTAAGAATTTATTTTGGCCATGCCAATTAGGGTGAAAAATAATGAAGATGAAATGATATGATATGATCAAATCTTGTTAAGGGCAGCAAGGAGGAGGACAGTGATGGAAGTAACGCCGGGGATAAAGAACTCGTCACGAACAGCATTAGGCATAGCTGTGCGCTTGAGAAAGAGAGTGGCCAAAGGGACACCAAAGATGTACATGAGTGCTTCCTTTGCTCCAATCCCAGTGAATAACTCTATTGATGACCCTCTCATCATCACTTCCTTCAGTATCTCATGGAAATCTTCTTTTCTAAGCTTCTCCTTCCTCTTCTCTCCACCATGATGTTTCTGTATATATACCAATCAAACAACAACTCTATCTATAGCTCTTAAATTATCGTAAAAAATTGTTGAAGATAAGTAGTAGACTTAATTACATCAAATGCCTTCTCTAGGTGATCCTTTGGAGGTAGCTTAAATTGCGTGTTCTTAAGATTTTCGTTGATTTTCCTGTTAATAAAAAAATTGAAAAATTGGTTAGTATATATTTAAAATGTGAAAAAAATATATTGTGAAAAAGACTTAATAGACCGTCAATTCTGAAAAGTAATAAAAAAAATTATAAGAATTGAAATCAAGGAAATAGTTTTTTAAAAAATAAATGTTAATTAAAATATTATTTAAGTTTTCTATTTTGTTAATAATTAGACAAAATTTAAAGAGTGAAAATAGTAATTAATTAAGTACTCGACTATGTCGCATACGATACGGTAGAAATCTTCGAACTGGAGGTTCTTGGCATCCTTGAAATATTTATCATACAATGAATCTATAATTGGACTAATTTCTTTGCTCTTTCTCTCTTCAGAACCTACATGTCAAAATTTAACAAGAATGAAACAATTATATATGAACAACTTCAAAATTATTATAAACTAATATGTGCATGAAAGAGATCTTTCGCTTATTAATTAACATTATTGAAGTAATTACCAGGAGCTAATTTCTGAAGAGATTGGCCCATATCTTTTGGCTTTGATCTAAACACAGTTACGTTTGTGATGGCAACTTTGTATAAGGAAAATAAGTTGTGGGTGCTTTAATTTATATAGAATTAGAATAAAAGCATATAGCAAAAAAACTTGCAATGGGGGAAAAAGAACAATATGTCTCTTGAATTATAAGATAAGGAAAGATTTTTATTATTATGTGATCCAAGGACCACGGTTAGAATAGGCAAGGCATGAAACTTTCTATTATAGAAGTAAGGTATATTATTATCCATTTTTATACAAAATAAGAAAAATTAAAATAGAAAAGGGGAAGATCAAAACTCAATAATTTAGTTCATGCCTATATAGAAATTGCATCATCATCAGCGCCACCGCAACATGCAGTGTCATCAACTAGTCAAAATCAGATGCAATTGCGTGTCAAATAGTTGGCATTATTTAAATGAAACATTTTAAATATTTTACAAGTCAAAACTCAAAAGATAAACTAATTAAATTAAATTAAGGTGGAAATATGGGACTAGGAGCCCTGTGGTACCTCAATCAAAAAGGGATTACAATATAAAGAGAAGAAATCATAAATATTCCACAAACACAAATATAACACATTGAGAATACACTGCTTTGATCATTCCTCTGTCTATTTCGGTTGTGAGAGCAAATCAGCAAACAACTATCACTGTGTTTACTTTGTTCACTCCAAACCCCATAAAGGTAAACTACTCAAATTTTGAATACTTTCTTTTCTAGTATACCCTCTCTCTTTTGTGATAACAAATGTTTCAAGGATGGAAATCAAGAATTGATCTAGTAGTTAACCCATTAATATGTGTTTAAATAAGTGTCGAGATTCAAATCTTCCATTGTGTATGCAACAACCTCGGTCAGCGACGAATCCTTAATTGGAGCTCAGATTCATGATTGATTAATTCTTGATTTACCGAACTGGGAATATCATGGAAAATAAAAAAAATATTTGAAGGACTGATTTAAGTAACAATTAGGTTAAATTGATTCCCTTAAACTAAGGAAAAAAGTTTGAGGGTTAACTTATAATTAAACTTAAATCACAGTAATGTTGTATGTATATGTCTTATACTAATTTAAGTTCAAATATATAAATATGATAAAACATATTAAAATATAAAATAAAAAATATTTATTTATACACAACACAAAATTAAACACGATCTATAAAATTAATTACATATATCATACAAATATCAGATCTCATAAATAAAAATGCTTAAACATAGATAGCTTAAAATACATTTTGATTTTGTTTTCAAATAATAAATTATATCAACAGTGTAACACGCTGTTAAAATAAATAATTAATTTCAATAGGATTTTTTTTCTTTCAAATTGCAATAAAATAATAATAAGTGTAAGAGTTAATTATCAAAAATAACCATGAAAGATCCTAAGATCGACAAAAATAACAATAAAAGATTCTATCGATAAAAATACCTATAAAAAATTTAAAATTGTAATAAAAATATGCAATAATAATTGTTTAAAAATATTAATGCTTACTTAGTTATATAATATTTGAATATTTTTATTACAAATTTTAATTTTTTCATGAGTATTTTATTATTTATTCTTTCATGAATATTTTTTTATAATTTTGAATCTTTCTTGATTATTTTTGTAGTTAGCTGTAACTGTAATGATTGAGTGAGAAAGATGACCCTATGCAAATGATGAGTGGTTCCATATGTCACGGATTCTACATACTCAGCTTCTTCGTTCTTACACTCTCCGCTTTCCAATGCATGCTTTGCGCATTCAAACCCAATCATCACCGTTCCTTTCATCTAAATTATTTTTTCTCTTTATTCTACAAAATTATTACTAAAATTGAACCAGTTTTGTCTTCTTGTTAATTAATTTTGAGAGCGCGCGCACTCACTCTCACTCTCACCGCCATGCTATTAATCTGGATCTCACAGTAGTAAGGCTTCTTTAATTTAATTTCTTTCTTTCTTTCAAGATTCAGTTCGTTATTCAAATCAAATCAGAAGAGATCAGATAGCGATAATGGTGAAAGGATCTCGGTCTCAGCTTTCGTTGAATAATTACGATGGTAATGAAGATGAAGACATTGAAACTATCAACTACGAAAGTGGTAGTGACAATGAAGATAATCCAGATCACCCTGAGTCTTTCACTTCTAGGCAATGGCCTCAAACTTTCAGGTACATATATACCACTACATTCTTCTTCTTCTTCTGATCTATTATATTTCTTTCTTATCTTACTAACTACACTGCTATTTTTGTTTACTGTCTTTGATTTTGCTTTCGTAGAATTCATTCTGTTTAGAATTAATTATGCTTAATTGATTTAGCTAGAACTGCTCTACGAGTATTGTTTGGGACACAATTGTAGACATTAGCTAGAACATGTGAGAGTCTTTTTGAGTTTAAATCATCTTATGTGAGTTCTTGATGTAATAAACTCTCCGCTCTTTTTAATGAATTATTACGATAAAGAATTAATGTATGTGTATCACTACAGAGCATCATACTCTATTTATCTTTTTTTTATTTATTTTGATTTATGTGTTGAGATACACTATTTTTGTACTATATGTAATTGTTTCTATGCTATCTTGTATTCTTCGTATGTTTTGTGAATTTTTCTATGCTGATATTTACATTTTTGTACTATAAATGAGATATATAGAGATGTAAAATGCTAAATATAACATCATGTATGTATAGCCTTTTTGTCTCGTCATTATTGTTTTCAGTTGATGAGGCCATTCACTATTATCATCTGATTATGTGTTTTTTTTTTTTTTTTTTCTTATGACAGAGAAGCAACTGATTCTTACTCCATTGCTGCAGCTCCGAATCTTGGATCATTTCTTCGAGGACCAAGTGTTATCTATGCAAGCTTTGTCAATAAGTCCAAGAGTTACTTAGAACTAGATGGAAAGGCTTCTTTTCTATCTGGTATTGGACATGGTAGTGTACTTCAAGATGGGGTCACAAGACAACAATCAACATGGTGGGAGAAAGCTTCAGTTCAAATGCAAATTCCTGAAGAAATTCCCCTTGGATATGGATGCAACCTCACTCAGACTATATTCAATGGTATCATATCATCTTTTATTTCCTTGATTTTGGAATTCTAAGAAACTTACCATTTTGTGTGGTGATGCTGTGCTTGACCAGGTATTAATGTTATGGCTGGAGTTAGCCTTCTGTCTTCACCTTTAACAGTGAAGCAAGCAGGGTGGGCGAGCTTGCTGGTGATGCTTTTTTTTGCGGTTATGTGTTTTTATACAGCAGACCTTATGAGACACTGCTTTGAAAGCAGAGAAGGGATTGTCAGCTACCCAGATATAGGAGAAGCTGCATTCGGCAGATATGGCCGTCTTGTTGTATCGGTAACTTCTTTTTTCTGTATTTAAATTTGATTAAAATTCAGAGATTCATACATTGATTCTTGTAATATTCCCTCTTTACTAACATGGTTTACTATGGACTCACGTTGCAGATCATTTTGTACATTGAATTATTTGTAAGTGCTGAATTTCATACACATTTTTTTCTTCTTTTTTGTTTTGGTACAAAAACTGTATATTACTCTGAACTATTTGGTGTGAAATCTTGTTTCGTGATTGCAGTCATATTGTGTGGAATTTATCATCATGGAAGGGGATAACCTTACCGGGCTGTTTCCCGGAACATCTTTGGATATGGGAAGTCTCCACTTGGACTCAAAACATTTGTTTGGAATTTTGACTGCACTTATCATTCTCCCTACTGTTTGGTTAAAGGATCTTCGCATAATCTCTTATCTCTCAGGTCCTGCAAACTCAACAAAGATTCGTTTTCTTGATGCATCTTTGGAAGTTTTAGACCAATTTTGTGTTAACTTACCGAATTGCTTCTAATGATTTTCTGCAGCTGGAGGTGTAATTACCACAATTGTGATCATTTTATGTGTGCTTACAGTTGGGGCAACAGATGTTGGATTCCATCCCAGTGGGTCTTTCATCCATTGGGGTGGAATTCCATTTGCATTCGGTATATATGGGTTTGGCTTCGCAGGGCACTCTGTTTTTCCGAATATTTATCAGTCTATGGCCAACAAACGAGAATTTAACAAGGCAATCCTTATAGTGTATGGTACTTGACTTTGTCACTTGCATGAGATGATAATTGCTTTTGTTCTTTATGATAATGACTAAGTCATTTCTTCTTTTGTGTGAAGTTTTATCTTATGCGTCTTTCTATATGGACTCGTTGCAATCCCGGGATATCTCATGTTTGGTGACGAGGTTCTGTCTCAGATAACATTGAACCTGCCTCCTAATGCATTTGCTTCCAAAATTGCCCTGTGGATAATAGTAAGGGTTTCATTGTTTTGTTTTTAATATAGGTTTTCTTTCTAAACTTCTAATCTTGTATTTTCATTTCTCTTTCAGGTGTTTAGCCCCTTAACCAAATATCCTTTTTCTTAGCTACATACTGATATTTATCTTCGAAAGCAGAACAAGGCTTGTTAATGTAATAATGTTCATGGAACTCTTTAATCTAAATTTTCCTTAATTTTAAACAAATATGCTTTGACCATGAACCCACTTGCAAGGAGTCTGGAGGAGTTGCTGCCCCACAGAATTTCAAGTACCACTTGGTGTTTCATGCTTCTCAGAACAGTATTGGTTCTGGCTACACTTTTAGCTGCTTTTCTAATTCCTTTTTTTGGTAAGTCTTAGATTTTGTCTGTATGGGTACCCAAAAAATCGATAGCATTATATATTGCTTACCAAGCATTGTGATTTCAGGGCTTGTGATGGCTTTAATTGGTTCTCTGCTCAGTGTACTTGTGGTAAGCTAAGCATCCACCTAATCCAACATTCAGAAATTCGGAAAGAAAATGAAGAGTTCTTTGTGCATTCTCTCTCTGAATTCATGCATGATTATTCAGTTTAGCAAACTCTTTTAAATATTTTTCTTGCAAATGGATGAAACACGTTCGGTGAGTGATGTAGGAATGCTACACTTTTCAGGCCTTGATAATGCCAGCTTTATGTTTTCTGAGAATTGTTGGAAAAAAGGCAACAAGTACACAGGTATTATTGCAGCTGATCTTTTTAAATTATAAATTTTTTTTTAACTGTGGCTATCTTATGGGGAAAAAAAAATTATGGATATTTGATCTTGGTCCCTTTGATCTTACCTTCACCAGGGTATAGTATGGTTTGGCAATTAATGTCTGTAGGTTAAAAGTAGCTGTCGAACAGATTCTACTCTAGTACGGCTGATAATAATTATGAGAATTAATTGTTCCTATTTGTTGTGTATTGTAACATCAACTAAATAGCCTATGACCAAATGCATGCATATGGTTGTTTTCCCATAATTTTAAAAAAAAGAAAAAAAAAATTGAAAATCTTATTTTCTTGGTGTGAGAACTGAAATTGAGATACCCTTGATCTGCTCTACCACAATTACCTACCCATGTATGTTACTGAGTTTTTTGTTTGTGTTTAAAAGATCATTAAACATCTCTTCCAAAATTAAAGGCAAAGCATTGATTTAGGTACATGAACGAACAGTGTTATGAATTGTTTTTGTTTCTAACTTTCTTTGCTGCCTCTCCATCAGGTTACGTTAAGCATCATAATAGCTGCAGTGGGAGTCGCCAGTGCTTGCCTTGGAACATATTCAGCTTTGATGAAAATTATTGAGAGTTACTGAGATAGATATTCAATAATGATTCTGCACACAAATATGGCCACTTCATCTACTGTGATTGTAATAAGAAACTCCCTTAACTTCTCCTGCCACATTCAAATGTCACATTGATGAGTTATATGTGGTTATCCAGCCATGAAGGAGAGGGAAAGGATGAAGCCAAAGAAAGAGAATATGTTGCATCAAAGTACATTCATTGTTGAGAATTGCAGTAGCACCGCTGAAAATGGAACCGAGCATGTAAGATCAAATTTTGAAATATTTGATTGCTAAACAATAATTCTAAGCATCCTTTAAAACATCTTTCATCAGGCAACCTTTAATTTTAAATTATTATTATTATTTCGAATGTGTATATATAACATTATAATTAATATGTATTGGGTTTAAATTTTAAAAATAATAATTAACTATTCTAATCTCCATTATGTGTATATATAAATACGTTGGCAATTTTATGTGTTCATAATGAATTTTTATATGTGTGAATAGTAAATTTTGTTTAAGATAAAATAATTTTAGATGTGTAGATAAATTTGTAGTTATCCATAAATTTATTTGTTACATTTATTTATTTGAATTTAATTATTATATTAAATTATAAAATTTCAATTTATTGTCAGTTGAAAAGAGAAAAAAGGAAATAACAAATCTGCATGTGATGATTGTGATGAAATATTTTTAAATTTTGAAAAAAATGGCTAACTAAAGAAAGATTCTTAATGGATATCTAGTAGCACCGATTGCTAAAAGCAGTTAGTTTTTGTTATTTGGGAGCAGCAGTGCGTCTAAGCCTCTGATCTTCTTCGCCCTCATTTAATGTGGTATTGCATTATTGTATTAGTGTTTAACCTTTTAATATTCCTTTTAATTTCTTATTACGCAATTCTTTAATTTTCTATTTAGATATAATTAATACTTTAAATATGTTTAATAATTATTTATTAAATTTTTAAATAATTTCTTATTTTTATTTATTTTATGAGTTTAATTTTGATTTATTGACACTGTAAAGAGTTTTACACAATTATCCAATCAGATTCATGTATTTATATGATTTTAGAAGTAGAAGGTTTGAAAATTAATTACTTTTGACGATGTGATAATACATAATTGAATATATGTGTAAAAATCTTTTACATTGGCAGTGTATGAAAATTAAATTCTTATTTTATTATATTAACATGTAGTTCTTTTAACAAGATAAACAAATTTTATTGTTTAATTATAAAAACATGAGTTTAAACATAGTGTAAAACACAGTCATGAAATCATATCTGTTCGTTTTTTATAACTAATCCCAAGGTGGATGAAAAAAAAATCACTTTTGTTAACATAATGGTATATATATATAAAATTTGTTTACATTGGCACTGTATTGAAATTAAATTTTAAAAATATATATCTTCATTAATATTCTACCATTATGTTTTGCTCCACATTTATGATAAGTATAATTTTTCAGATATTTAATCCTAGCAATATATAACATTGTATGAAGCATTAAACCATTACAATGAATATAATTTAATTTTGATATATTATTAATATGAAAAGAACATACAAAACATCATTTACCACTGTCTTAAAATTTCGATTATACATCAAGGGAACACTACTGAAATTAATATTTTAAATCACACTCGTGCAAATAACAAAACTTTTATTTAAGCCTATTCCTCATCATCAGTTTATTATATTCCTGGCTAGATATAGATAGTAAAAAATATATATGCCTATTATTTTAATCAGAAAGTCTATCCTTTTCCTATATAACAATCAAGGCCCACATTCATTTTCTCATTAACCCTATACTGAATTTTCTTTTCTTTTTTCTTCATTTATTTATTTAGGGATACAGTAGTAACCCTAACATGGATCTGGATCTCTTACATTCATTGTATGTAACCAATTTCTATTCATTTCTATTTTATTATTCACATATATTCATAAACCTAACGGGCCTAGCTAGCTAGGCATGCACACAAATGTAGCTGAAAAGAACAAAACAAGCAGCACCAAGTGGCAAAAGTTTTTTTTTTTTTTTATGAATGCAAGTATATGCAAGCAATTTTTCTTTATTTAGAATTTGTACTATATCAAATTATTGAATAATGAATACTATCAATTCATAGCCGCCATAGCTTTTCAAGCAGCAGAAGAATCGGAAAAGACATGAAGTAAACTGATAGAGAAATTATCAAACCCCACCCAACAAGTTGAGGGAGAGAGAAGAAGAAGAACAACAAAAAGAAAAAGTTTGATCCCACTACTACGAGAGAGAGGTGAAATGATAAACAAAATTAGATGCAAATTGTATGAATAAAATACAGATTATATATTTTAGCTTCTAATGATGAGGAACTGAATAGCCTTGATGGTGTGAGTGTGTTTACAAAAATGATTAACACAAATATTTGACTAAAATGAAGAAAGAAAAAAAATAATGAATAATAACCTTAACTTGTGTCCTTCGATTTTGATGTTCATGTTTGCTTGTGTATGTTGTGTATGTCGTTCTTTTCATTAATTGTCATTGTTATTAGCTTCTAAATCTTTAATTTTAGCAAGTTGCTTCCTATATCCTTTTCTTATCAATATATTGATTCACCTATTAATAAAAATCCAAAGAATGGAAATTACAAGATAGTCCCACTTATTTAGCCCTTAATATATATTAAAAAAAAAAAAACTATATCTGCCAAAGTTAGCACAGAGCTATGAAATTAAAAATCTTAATTATATCCTTTTTCTTTAATTTAGAGCATATCACATGAACATGGACACATACACATGCATACAAGAGGAAAAGAAGTACTTAATTAAGATCTTTATTATCTCCTATATATAATATTTTATTTACTTATATCTCAAAATACATTATTTTGTGAAGTACACGTATCCTTGAGGAGAAAGCTAAAAATAACGTGTAGATAGAAGAAAAGTAGGTACCATGTAGGATTTGTCATCAAGTATATAGCTATATATGTATCCTTGATATTCTCGTGGAATGCTTAATCAATTTGCATGCATATATATGCTCATCAATTATTAGTCTTGCTACACTTTACACTGATGATTGCAATATATATGTTATTATTATTCTCTTTTCTGAAGAATATTAAAACTTTTTCTAAATATACACAGTTCACTTTTTTCCATGTTTGGCCTATTATATACTAATTGTTATCAGAGGAAAACTCACTGGGCTTTCTTAATATTTGGTCTTCCTCAACACATATATTATTGTTTTCTCATCATTATTTTCTCTGATGAAATGTTTACTTTATCCATATATATTCTGTAAATTCTAAATAATTATGGATATATAGCGGCTTCAGTTACTGATGATACAGATCTGTAAGATGAATATGTAATCATAAAGAAGGATTATAGGTGTTTGAATAAATTAAAGTGGACAAGCTAATTAAGCTTCCAAAAGCATGAGGTAGTGATAACAAGCCTAACGAATATATATAGGTGAATGCTACAGTATTTTTTTTAGAGAGTAATTTATCTTCTTTAGCTTATTATTTCACAATTAACTTAATAAATAATTTTTTTAGTGTTTAACATATAATCTTATTCAAATAAAAATATTCTATAATATTTTATGTTTTTTTTAAGAGATGAGCACATAATATAAAATTTTCTTTTTTCGTTCTTTCTTGTCATACAAAAAGAATAAGTGATATAATATATCATTTTTTTTTCATTCTATATGATCATTTTAAATCAAATTCAACGAAAAATAGAAGATAGATAAGTAGTGGTATACATTCCGACCATAAAAAAAATTATTTATTGAGTTAATTATGAACTAATACACTAGAGAGGGTAAATTACCCTCTCAAAAACAGAGAGTATCATAGCATTCACCATATATATATATATTTTCATTGATCTCATTGTGTTGCTTTATTTTTTGTAATTATATATATGTTATGTAAATACAAAATATTTTTAAAGATATTTATTACTTTATATGTATTAAGAATTAAAGAAAAGAATGAAGAAAATTTAGACTGAGTTTTCTCTTTTAACATATGTTTGGTTCTTTTTTACATACTTTTATTTCTAGTTAATATATTATGATAAATTATGAAGAACATTAGCTTAATTTTTTTCCCCAACAAGAAAACTAATTACCCTCTAGTCTAAGACTTGGTAATTTTTTTTAAAAAAAAATACACATTTAACTTTTCTTAAAACTAAGTGACAATAATATATGGTGACATTCTTATATTTTATAAAATTAAACACCAATGCAAATACAAATTCAATCTTTCTTATAAGAAAGACCATTGGCACTTGAAGGAGAGAAAAAAAATAAAAACTATATATATGTCATAATAAACTTCGCTTAACCTTATTAAGAAATTTTTGTGTGCATTCCCCTTTGTTGTATATATGTGTATGTGTAATGTGTAATTAATATTCTTCCTTCATTCATTCAAATCAACTTAATGACAAGGACGTACGTTTGGCAAAGAATCAAAAGTTTCTCTTCTTTTTTTATTCTTTATTATTTTTTTTCATCATATCCAGAACCTACCGTTTCAGGCTTTCAGCCTTCCGTATTTGAATTATTAAATGTACTAAAAATAAAGGGTTCATTCAAGTCTTTGCGTGAGTCTTTTGGTCCCCATTTCTTTCTTCTCTTTCCACACTTTTTTTCAACATCAAATTCAACTCCACAAACAAACAACCCAAAAAAATTTCCACTTCTTGCAACTTGCTAAGTTACTTATTAATCACACAAAACCCGGCTATCTCTACCAAAAAATGCAAGATTTGCTCAAAATTAAGCTAGCATGCAACATTATACCTAAATTCTATTCCATGGAATAACTTGGCCAGCAAATAATATAATACACACACATTCAAATTGAAGAAATTAAATTAGGAGTAGTACAATTAACTAATTATTAATATCTCCACGTTCATTCACATAATTATTAATGTAATTATTATATAATAGTTAATTATAGACAATAATTAAGCTTCAACAAGTAATATTGATCCCAAATATTTTTGTCCGGATAAAAGTAAGACAATGAATTAAAAGCAATAATTATTTGCCAATAAAAAAAAAAAACTTGCCTTGAGATCAGAATACCGTCCGTACACTTGAACACATACATCATCATTGATGAACATAGTTGAACTGCATCACCACTTGATCAAGTTGGGGAGATTCATGGTAGACACTGGATGGAAGCAAGGACGAGATGCTCTCTATCATCTGAGGAGTAAAAACTTCATCAAACGGCTCAAAGCTCTCTATCGACGAAGTTCCTCCTCCTTCTCCTCCTCTGCCGACAATTTTCCCTTCAAAATTAGGGTTAATTTCCGGCAGAAGAAAGGCAGAAGGAGGAGGTATGACCACAAGTGTATCATCATTTGGTCCATCATGTCCATCTTTCACCACATAATTATTATCATCATAATCCCCTTTACCGTTATGGTTATTATTATTATCACCGTCGTTGTCGCTGCAATCTTGACCCTGGAATTTAGACGGGTCTTGGGGAAATTCAGCATCCTGGCCGGTGAGCTCTTGCACCAAAGCCCTAAATTGGGAGGCACTAGTCTTCACCTTCATGGGGTTGGATATGTACACAACCTTGATTTCCTTCTTGTTATTGTTGCTATTCCTCTTCTTCTGCTTATTATTGCTTCTTTTGGTTGGTGCCCTTTGTTGGACACCATTATTCATCGCTGAAGATTTCCCAAGGCTACCCATGCTCCTGAAAATTAAGATTGAAATTATAATAATAACAAGAAGTTTACATAGAAACAAAGTGAAGGGTATTGGGAAAACTTTTTGGCCAAATTACAGGTTGGGCAGTGTAGCTGTGTAGTTCTCTATGGGGAAAATGGAAAGAAAGAAATGGAAAAGGAAGAGAGATATATAGAAAAAAAAGATAGCAAACGAATATAGAAGACTTAGCTACAAAACAAAATGGCAATAATTAAAAATGTATTATTTGTATTAAATTTTATTATTACATTTGTTTGATATTTATTTTTTACATATATCCTATTTTGTTAAATAATTAAAGGTATATTAATTTAGTTAGTATATATAATATTATGTATTTAGTAAAAAAATAACTAATAAGAATAAAAAATTAAAATAGACAGATTATAATTATCTCTACCTATTAAACATTTTCTTAAGTTTTTTATACAATTTTTTTTAGTGATGAACCTCACTCCTCAGCCGACACTGGTCGCGTGTGAGATTTTTAGCGCTCAGCAAAGCAAACAAAAATTCTATTGGTCCGTTTATATCTAATTTTGGTGAGCAATTAATGTGTTATGAAAAATAGTGGACCATTATGTGCGTAATATGCACGCGCTTAGTCTTCGGGTGGGGGTGCAGTATCATGATTCATGAAGATGACGACACGTGGCCATCGTTGAAGGGGCGAGCTAGATGTGGTGACGTCATTGAAGGGAAGGTAGATGACATCATCAATAGAAAGTTGGATGGTGATTGCCAGTTGCTACTTGCCAAGTGGAACTCAGTGGAGCCAACAGGGTTCTGCTTCATCATCTTTTTCCACAACAAAATTTTTTAAATTAAATTTTAGGGTTTCACTTTTAAGGTTTAATTAAATAATTAATTATAAGAATAATGAAATTTATTATCATAAAATAATTAAACTTGTAATAGATAAATAATCAAATTTATTTACAGTAATATAACAAAAAATAAAATGTGAAATATATATTTTTATACATAATAATGGATTAATAATTGATAATATAGATTTTGAATAGTGCTACGAAATCAACGTTAGGGGCTATTAGGGAGCCAATAACTAAATTATCATTCATAATTCATATATCTAATGATTAAGTTATCATCCAAAATTTATATATATTATCATCTATAGCTCATATATAGTATGTGTTGATTTCCTATTAGTCATAATACGTTGGTTTCCTAATTTTTTCATACTTTTTTAGTATACACGTTGAATGAATATATATTTAGACATTTATTTATATATATCCCCTAATTTGATTTTTTTTTATAGAGCTAGACACTTATGCTTTAATTGATATATAGATTATAAAAAAAATATATAGTTACACAAAAATTAATATTATGTATTCATGTATATATTATAGGAAGGTGTTCCGGTATACCTCAAAAATATCGTATTTTTTTATTTTTTAACTGTTGATCTTTATTATATATTAATTTTATAATTAAAATCAATCAAGATCAACGGCAAAAAAATGATGGAATACAATATACCTCACCTTTTGAGGTATGCCGGAAAATTTTCCTATATTATATACAAGTCATCATTGATGTTTTTCTTTTAGGATGTAAGTTAAAAGACAAAAAATCATTTTCATGTATTCTTTCACCATATGTCTCAGTCAATATATTAATTATGAAAATAATGCTAGGAACCAACATTAGAGAGTATTTAAGGAGTCAATGAGTTTAATTAAAAGTTATTATATAAAACTGCTCAAAGTTATCATTCGAAACTAAACAAAATTATCATCCAAAACAGATATGAGTTATCGTCCGAAACAAAATACAATTATCATCCGTAACTCTAAATCCTCACCAACTCAGTTATCATCCGAAACATCTTCAACTTATCATCCAAAATAGAATATAATTATCATTTGTAACATCGTCATCACCATCATCACCGTCACAAATTGCACCACCACCACAACACCAACAATAACAAGCACCACCACCTCATTAACACCACCACAACCAACAACAATACGACAAGAATAAAGAGAATGAGAAGGAGAAAAAGAAGAAGGAGGAGGAGCAGCAGCGACAGCGCATCAATGGCAAGATCGCAAAAAAGAAGAGGCGTGGATGCGATGGATCTGAATGACACACGAGATCTAAGGTTGAGGCTATGGAGTATGTGAAGGAAGAAGAAGAAGATCCAAGGTTGAGGCAATGGAGTATGTGAAGGAAGAAGAAGAGGAGCGGCGGTGTGAGTGATGGCGGCGGCGCGGCGGCATGTATGGTGATAGTAGCGGTGGGCAGAGAAGGGGGCTAAGGTTTGGATTGGTCATGCGCTCCTATAGATTCCAAACTTTGTGTGTTTCTTAAATTTTCTCTAGTTATAAATGTTGTCAGTTGTAATATTGGCTATTAATAATAATTTTTCATATTTTAAAGTTTTTTTTTCTTAAAAAGTATAAGTAAACATTCGATCTAAAACTGTATTATTAATTATAAAATGAACAAAAAGCTATTGCATGATACCAACTAGAGCAAAATTAGTCAATGGTAAGCAATTTTCAAAAGCAAATAAATCAAAACAAAAGACAGCATACAAATCTTGATATCTATCTTTTGAATATTTTTTTTTGGGCAAGCTATCTTTTGAATAATTGAATCCCGAACAAATACTCAAAGCACATGTTTGGAAATATATGGACACATACAACTAACTAATTCATCGTCTAGACTAAACGGATCGATATAATATAATATCATAAGAGTAAACCATGGATATTCTTTTTTATAGTTTTCAAAAGTTATCTAACAATAAAAATATTTCTTAAATTATTTAAAAGCATAACAAAAATATATTTATTTTGTTACGTTTTTAAATAATTAGATAATACATTTGTTATTGAAAAAATTAAAATTCATTATTATCAATTTTTAAAAATTTCAGAAGAACTCCTATAATAATATTAAAAGTGCCATGTCTTTAATTTGATTTATTTCAATGAAATGTTATCTTCTATTTAAAAATAAAAAATAAAAAAGATGGAGCTTTCAGAGGATAGGGATTCGCATTTGTATATAACACAAAAAAGTTAATAACAGCTTTAAATTTGGGTTATTATTTAATAATTAATGTGAAAAAGAAAATATCTTAGGGTGTGGCTATAAGAATGTGATCGTTCCTGACCCTGTTCATCAGAAAGCTACACATACGTACATCTGTTAAGAAATAAAAATTAAAAAAAAAAAAAAACTTTTGCCGACGGGCTGGCCCTGCCCGCCCCATACTATACTTAAATGCTCAATTATAATATTAACTACCACTATTTTAAGTACATTAGTTGGAGTTATTAAAAATTTCCCTACTCTATATATTAAATAATTCGGCTGGCAATCAAGCCAATGAAAAAGCTTATTAGAATGAAGTGTGTATGGCAAGTTGCAGGCAACCACTTGAAGAAGAAGAAGAAGATTGAGATTTATGATTCCATACATTGCATTATATTAGCTTCTTCCCTGCGTGGTCCCTCTCTAACTACATCAATTAAATTATTTTTTCCTTTTTGTTATTTATCAACATTATCCGCCTCCAATATTATTGGACCAGCATGTTTCTCAAATTGGGGGTTATATCAAGTCAAATAAAGTCAACAATAAAGTCCTAATGAAAATCTTTAAGTGCTTATAAATCAATTTTTCTTTTATCATCATCATTGTTTTAGCCTTAAATAATTAGGCAGATAATAAATATAAATTATATACTTAATAAGCATTTTTATGTTAGGACTTTTTTCAGAATGTGTGGATAATGCATAAGTTTATTTTTGCTGCTTTGTATGAAAATTTTAATTATTTTACAACCTAAGAGAAACAAAGGCAACAAAATATTAAATTCTACTTTTTAAAAATAAAAAATTCTAGCATTATTTCATGAATCATTTTTATAACAAGATGCATGTGTATTGGTGTATGTATTAAATTTCTAGAAGTATGTATTAATATATACGGTAATATTAGATATACTATCGTACATATTTGTATACACTATTTAGTAACATGGAAAAATGTAATATTAACACAGAAATAAAAAAAAAATTATATTAATATTTATATTTTTCTGTATTGCTAAATGGTGTATACGGATGCATATAATGGTACACATAGATTAATTCTAATATATATTATTGAAAATGAGAAATCAATTTAAGTGTTTAATCTAATTTTTTTTACTATTACCTTAAAATGGATGTGAATAATTAAATTATGAAAAATATTTTTAGTATACCGAAAAAAATCGATGTTTCTAAGTTTTTATAATAATGTATGTTTTCCTGTTACCCACGGCAAACAGAGATGCAAACAGACATGATGATATGTTCTCTCTCCACTCTCCATTCCCCAGCATGTTTTGTAAGTATGTTATATATATCGTACCATTATTAGCACTAGAACTTGGCACTTTCCATTTGGTAATGGTATATGGTCCATGCACTATGCCCTATACCCTATACCTTGTGATAGCAACCATTTTCGAAAGCGATTATTCATTAGGGTTCTTAAAGAAAATTAAAGAAAACCAAGTTATACCATAGGGAGTCGAAAGTGACTGTCTGAATTTTGGGTGAGATAAGTGTAGGATGGATTTTTAATCTCATTGCAATGACATTATTAATTGCTGCCAATTGTATGTCTCTTTCTGGATTTTGTGTCCAAATGTGCACGGTGGTATTCATTTTATTTCGAGCTTTAAATGTTCACCTATCACATTTAATTAATTAATTATATTAAATCTTATATATGTGTATACACATATAAATCACTCATTCATTAAGCCTTTCTTTTCTTAATCGTGTTATAAACTTTTAGTTTTAGTCTATTGCAGTTAATTGTTATTAATATAACCCATTTTTTTTAAAAAAAAGTTTATGTATGCACTAAAATTAATTATGGTAATACTATATGTATCATTGTATATCTCTATATATCTTATTTAGAAAGATAAAAAATATAAATATAAGCACAAGAAAATTCACAAAACACATAAATATAATATATGGTAACACAGAAATAATTATATATAGCATAGAAATAGATGTAAATTCTACATATTATTAGTGTAAAATAGTGCATCAAAAATCATTTAAACATATAAATTTAATTAAGTGATCATATAAATTTTTTATATGTTAAGTACATCAAAATTAAATTCATATTAATATTCATAATCATCTTTTATTAAATTGAGTTTTATATTGTTACATAAATGTCAGTAAAAAAATTATGTATATAAAAACTTAAAAATAATGCAAATACATAAATATTTTTAATAATAATTTTATTCATAAAATATCAAAATAATCTTTTACTTTATATAAACTTAATTGATTAAAATAAATATATATCTAACATTAATATATTTTTAAATTTTAAATATGGTTATCTATGTATAGAATTACCCTATTTTGTTAGGTATTAAATTTAAATATTCTTATTAGAATTGAGATTAGGTGGTTTAACTCAACCTTAAAAACTAGTTCATGAGGTGAAAGATACCTCACATTTATATACTCTCAAGAGATCATATTTTTGAGCAATTTGAGACCTTTAATAATCTTATTTAATTTGCCTATAGATCCTCCGAGAGCAATCAACTCATCAAAAAACGCTACTTAGATTTTTAAAAAGATGCTAAATTCATTGTCCGTGACTAATGACAGCGATCGTTTAGAAGAAAACTTGATTTTTTTTTCAATTTCAAACAAAATCTGATTGCATGACTCAAGTGTGTTCTGTTTACTTATGAATTTAACAATTATAGAAATTTAATAGTACTGTTAAATTAATACCGTTTTGGAAGTTAATATTAATCATGTCTCGCAAGTTACAAACGTGAAGGATTCGATCACCGCCAAACTAATCAAGAACCCAAGTTTGGTCCCGTGACATCAATTGAATGTTAAACCTCATTAGTCAATACACATGTTATTTTGATAAAATCATTAGTCAAACACACATGTTACTTTGAGTACCATTAGAAATTTTAAAAATATTATTAAATCGCCGTCTGTGGGGATCGAACCCACGACCACGTGGTTAAAAGCCACGCGCTCTACCGCTGAGCTAAGACAGCTTTAATGTTAATTATGTTTAATTATTCCAAATATAACTCTGTTTAACTAACATCTTGCACATCAGCAATGATGATATTTATCCTTTTCAACAAATTTATAAGGACACAAGAAGCAGGATAGCGTTGACAGATAAAAGGGGAAAGAGAGAGAGAAAAGAAGGAGCTTTTTAGCGTGGGGAAAGAATATTCACTATCTTCAAGGTCCAGGGTGGAATATATAATTTTGGGAAAATATGGGGCCTGTTTGGGATTTTGGGCATTGGGCCAAATTCAGCGCACACGTAGAAAATAGAAAATGAAGAGGCCGATTTTTAGTAACTATATTTTGGCGATCAAAATCTATTTAACAATGATTTAAGTTAATAATACGGGTTGGTCATTAACTAATCTAAGCTAAGCAACATTACAGTAAATGTAAAAGAAACCAATATGTTTCATTGGGCACACATTTAGGGTTTACTGTGCTGGGGCAATTGAGGATATTAGGCGCTTCTTCGAGTGTGGGTGGGGGCAACTGGGGAGTGATCGGAGCGATGCCGCAGACGAAGCTCGCCCAAAAGTGAGAGAGGTTCTGGGAATAGCCGCTGTTTGCGCAAGGGCCGCGGACAAGTCGCGGTAGCGTAGAGCTTGGTGCCGGAAGCAGGGC
>JASCZI010211497.1:0-49800 GCA_036250425.1 Stylosanthes scabra
TATATATATATATATATATATATATATGTGTGTGTGTGTGTGTGTGTGTGTGAGATCAAAGGAAAGGGATTCATATGGAGTGTTTCATAGTTTCTAATCATGTCTTGTGCAATGTGCATACAAAAGCCTACTAATTAGCGGTAAACTATAATACCAAAGAAAAAAAATAATGATAAATCCTTAAACAAAGTTCAGATTCGCGATGAGAAAATAAAAAAAGATAAATCCTTAAATAAAGTCCAGATTCGCGATGATCAATTAGGTCGGGGATCCCGTAGAAAACAAAAAATGTGGAGTGTTTGATTATTCTCTGTATGAAAAACTAAGAATTAAGTTCAACTAATGAAGGTTGTTCAATCCTGAATTAGAACATTTTTAAAATTAATCTCCATTAATTAAATCTTAAATCATAAGTCACTTATAGATTGGGCCACAAAAAACATGTTAGTTAGTGGTCAATGATAATAATTCAATTGAATAAAAGTTAAAGGCCATGCACTTAAGTAAAAGTGAGTAGAAAGCAATAATGGCATGGCACATTGGCACTTGCTAAAGTCTCCATCTTCAATGCATTACTTGGATATAGATTTTCTGTCGTGGATGAAAAGACGACAAGTAATGAAAGTTGCCCCCAATAATTAAGGAAGAAATATAATAAAGCATAATAAAATGACAAAAAGTTTGGAAACTAATTTGTTTAAATTAGTATTCTAACTAATTATGTCATTTTTGCTTCCCTTTCTTTCTCTTTCTAATTCCTCTCTCTATCTAATGTTGGCCCAAAAAAATATTCAATATACAGGATAAAAAAATTGAAAAGCAAAATCACATTTAACATATTGACACTACTTTTGCTAAATTGATCATCATATTTGTTTGTTTCCCACCCAATGCAATTGGTAGCTAAAATATACTCTCTATATATAATTCACTTAAAAGTTAAAAGAATATGATGTTATCATCACTGTCTTTATGATCAGTGACTTCAATTAATGATGACATAGAAGATATTATTGTCTCAATTAGATAATTTTAACTTAAATTAATAACTATATAAAAGTTAGTTATTACCATAGATATATGTCATGATACCATTTCCCCCTCCCCAAAAAAAAGTTTAACCTAGGAAGCACATTTGTATAATTACCTTCTGACCCTAGGTTCCGCATTTTATAAGTTTGTCAACTCTTATTTTCAGTACTTTGCTTACTTTTTGCACCGGCAAATTTAGTATAGAACTTGAGGTATATATGGAATTAATAAGAAGAATATATAAGGGAAAATAAGGATGTGTTGAATTTAGTGACTGATAAGTTGGAAGTCATCATGTGAGGCAAAAGACAAATGAGGGGTGGATCCATGATGTTCGCAAAGAATGTTAGGCATGGATACCACCCCTTTTGGAATAACCCCCATTATTAATTGGCTCAGCAATTTACAAAAAGGGAGTGCAAAGTTGAAATTAAAAGAAGCCATCCATCACAATATTATAAAATAAAACAGCAGGACAATCCATAATATAATAAGTACCATATAGGTCAACTATGAACTTAATTAGATTGCTATATATACACACACATAGGTAGGTGCTATGATATACAATATGATTATGGAATCTTGACAATTGAAATTAAAGTTACATACATTTTTTTTTAATCTTTTATAAAGATAAATTAAACATGTTAATAATAAGATGTCAAATCTTTAATTGATGTTATACAAAGGAAGATAAAGGTTACATATATGAAATATGATGTTACAAATAAAGTACTATATATTGTCTCTTCCTCTCTCCAGATAATAGATTTATTTTGACTAAATAAATCAGCAGCTCCCTGAAAATGGTGGAGCTAGCTGCTGGTAGAGAGAAAAAAGATATTATATAATAAAATAAAAATAAGAGTACATCACTACATAGATTATGGCTAATTAATCAGGCATAGTAATTAAGGTGATGATGAATTAATTAAAATTAATTAATCATGATGAGGTAGCAATGCAATGTGGTTCCCATAGTAGAAAAGACCTTCTAGAATCCTTGCAACTAATAATGCTATTTGAATTGTTATTATTGTTGTGATGAACCAAGTAATCATCACCATTCTTATTCTTGTTCTTCTCATTATTATTATCATCATCATCATGATTTGCTTCCTCTATTTCTTCATCATCATCTTCATAATATTCTTCCTCTTCTTCTTCATCAACAACATTGTCATCTTCCTCAAATTCTTCTCCTTCTTCTTCTTTAGTAGCAGCAAAGGTAAGGACGAGACGACCGTCGTGGCGTCGAGCACAGAGCTTATTCTTCTTCTTGTTCTTGTGAGAAGAAGAATCATCATCATCAGCAACAGTAGCTTCCAAAGCTTCTAGAAACAACCTTCCATTGCTGTCCCGACGGCGCGACAGCATCCGAAGCGAAGTCAGTGGAGGAGGAAAAGAATAAGAAGGCGGAGAACGTGATGACGTGCACTTGTTCATCACAACAAGATTATTCTTATTACCACAATAATGCTTTTCTGGAATCATTTGTTGAATCTTCTCTTGGCGAATCGGTTCCTGAGCTTGAGCTTGAGCCTGAATTTGAGACTGAGAGCGGTGATGATGAGAAGGGATGGTAGTATTATTATAAGACGAAGAGGAGGAAGAGAAGAGAAGATGATCATGATCGGAGCCGGTTTCGGATCCAAGGCTTTCAGTGCATATCTGAAGACTCTTGTCACTGAGACATGTTTTAGTCTTAGCAACAACATAAGGAGGAGGAAGAGGTTTTGCAATGCAATTCATCAACGTTTCTTCATCCTTGGACTTATTATTATTGCAGATCAAAATTGAACTCCAGCAAGTTCCAACAAACTTAGTATTATTATTTTGCTGCACGGCCATCATCTTGTATATTAATTTAAGCTGCATCAAACAAGTTATGATAATCAAAGTTAATACAAAAACAACAAATAATTTTAAAACCCAAAGCATATTACATGCATGTGCATATTAATTAAGAAACACATAGTACCTGTATGTGATTAATAACTGAAAACTTAGGTTTGAGATGGATGATTGTTGTGGTTAATTGATGGGAGGAGGAAGGGGGGTATTTATAGGGGTGCCAATTGCCAAAAGGAAGAACCAACAGTATCTATATATGTACTGCCACAATGGAAAAATCTCCCTTTTTCAGGTTTTTTTATGTCATTTTTCTTTTTGTACTGCTTACGCTGGACTATATTATTATTTTTTTAAAAGATCTACAAATATTTGATTTTATCTCATGTGTCCATATATATATATATATATATATATATATAATCATTTCTATATATTGAAAGTTGAAATGAGTGAAAAATCATATAAATGATTATATTTCTCATATATATTCTTCCTACAAAAATGTTTTTTGGTTTGCATACAATTTACATTTTTTTTCCTTTTTTTTTTTTGCCTTATATGCTGATTGATATATTTTTCAACAAAAATTAAGCAGAAATGTAATGGACCAAAAAATCTGTTGTTTCTAATGAAATAAGTAACAAAGCAACCTTGCAGCCCACAGCCACTAAATCACCACCACTGCCCCAAGTTAAATTGGTGTTTGATGTTGCACCACGAGGCGTTGTGTTCGGTGATTTGGATATAAAGACTCTTATATTATATTATATTATATTATATTATATTATAAATTCTTTTTTTAGAAATTTAAATTGATAGAAAAAATATATATAAATGGTTATATTTTTAATAATATTATATATATATTTTTTTTATGATATTTGTGTTTGTGCCAAGTTAAATTTTGTACTTGTTCTAATGTCAAATTAAACTAAACTCGGAATGAGCACAATCAAGGAAAATTAAACCATGTGACGAAGCATTTCCATTTAGTTTAACACCACTAAATTTAAGGTGCATATTACCATTGAGTAAATTAATATCGTACATGCATGCTTGTTTGATCTTATCTGATATGTAATTAATAATTAACACATGTAATGTTCTCATTAAGTTCTTCACTACTATACTTTGATGACATATATATAGGTAAAAATTAATAAAGCATATATAGCTAATGATCTACCATTTTGGTGTAACAAACAAACACATTAATAAAGTTCCTTTTGAATTAGTAAATAGCAGAAACTTAAAAGGCTCGTCTACTACACAAAAGTGAGCACCACAATCCTCCATTCTCTCCAATACCCATCACCCACCAAAAACACAAATAGTTGAATAATGCACAAAAAGTCATTGATTAACACCAATTAAACTATGAAAAGGATAGTGAGGTCATTGGGGAAAATAAAAAGACATGGCTATAATAATGTAGAATCATTATATGGATGTATATGAAACAATTTATTGGATGAAAATGGCTTAAGAGGGAAGCAAAGGAATCAACTTTAATTTTAGAGAGACTAATTTGATTGGGCGGCTATAAAACCCACAATCTCATGTCCTCATGGAGAATCCGACACTAACATCTAATATTGATTTCAGACTATACAGTAATAGTGTATAGCTTTCCTTTTCCATTTTTTTTTAATGGTACAGTCCGATACTAATAGTACAAATATTTAATTATATTCGTTTTTTTATAATTGTTTACATAATTAATGCAAAATATATATATTTTTTTCAAGTGAGGTTCAAATTAAAAATAAATAAATAATATCATGTGAGCTATAATTTATTGATAAATTATTGTTAGAATTTAATTTTTATGCATCGTTAGTGTAAAATATACATTCAATCAAGTGTTATCATATCATCAAAGTAATTAATTTTTAAACTCATTATTTCTAAAGTCATATAAATAAGATGACCGTATAAAATTTTTTATTTTATCGGTGCATCAAAATTATACTCTTATTATTATATAATTAATTATATATGTGAAATTTATTTGCGACGTTATGTTAAAATTAAATTTTAATTTTATTATTTACAAATTAGAATGGAATAATATATGTGGAAATAAATGAAAGCACGTCACGTCTAACTTTTTATGAGCTTTTTTGAACGGACACAAGACTTACTTCATTTGGCATCGCTCCCTCTCTTTCTAATTTTTATGATCCTTAATTCTTTCTCACAGTTTTTTGCATTCGGGTTGAGTTGGAAATTAAAATAATGTAAAAGAATATTTGGTGATTGATGTTTTTTATTTTTGTTTTGTATTTATATTAATATTAATTCTTTTTTATATTTTTACTAATTATATTTTTCTTATTTATAATAATACAAAATCATTTTTTAATAAAAAGAACATTAATTAATTAGTTATCAAAATTAAAATAGAATTGATTTTCAAAAACGCTATCTATAAGGAGGGTACAATCTTATGATATGTCCTATTCAAATGAATCAACCTATATATATTTCAAATATGTAAAGCTATAATTATAATCAAAATATAGAATCATACTCAACGGGAATTCCTAATAATAATAATAATAATAATAATAATAATAATAATAATGCCACTCAAAAAGTGAAATTAGATGCGCCTTGTCTGCCTCAACCTATAAAACAATGCCACTCAAATCCACAAACAGGAGCTTATGTTTAGCTAGTTTTCTATTAGAATTTCAGTTTTTACATGCAATAATTTATTAGTCAATTTTAAATTAAATTAAAATATGTAGTAAAATTAGTTATTGATCTACCAAAATAAAGAGAAGACGTTATATTCAAAATTAAAACTTCTACTCAATTTAGCCAAAGGGTGACTTGATGATGTGCCGCCATGGCGCCATATTGGCTAGCAAAATTGCATACTATTAACATGAAAAAAGATTAAAAAAAAAAAACTCACTTTAATCAAACTCTGGGTTTAAAATTTAAATGTAACTTTTATTTAGAATTATTGAGGGATAATAACGAAAAAACTCTATAATCCTAGATTATATAAAGACTGATATCATATTAGCATCATCATCTATATATTCATCTTTATTTGATAAAAGTTTAATATATATATTAGGTCAACAGATAGGAATTATTATTTTATATCCAACACACACAAACCCTAGCCTTGTTATTATATATATATATATATATATATATCCATTTTTAAACTTGTATTTAGTATAAATAAGAATCTGTTTTAAATTTAGGTTTTCTCAATTCTACTTTTGTTCAATAACATGAGGAGAGAGATAGTACCAAATCAATAGTTGAAGAATGAAAAAATTAATTAGTCATTAACATTTTTTTAAAAATCTTTTTGCAATTATCATTTTTTATATCTATTTGAATATTTAAAATTAGGAAACTATTTTTTAAAAGGATGAGTATTTTTCAATAACAGTGAATATATATATATATGCCAAAAAATTTGCAACAACAATTTAATTTTATTATTGTTGTACCTTATTCGAAATATGAGGCACATCTGGTGGAGTTTAAGCTTTATTTGCAACATACACCAACAAATTAAAGCCCCTTTCAAATTAACACAATAAAAGAAATTAAATTAAAGAAACTAAGAAAGAATCACATTCGGATAATGCATATATGGGGAGTGTGAACTATGATAAATAATGAAACAGTTTGAAATAAAGCCTGCTGCTGCCATCGACATTTTTCTAAGTGTGTCACATACAATAAGAATCACATACATGCACTATGATTCTTATTTACCAAAATTTTCTTGGTAATAAACCATTCTACAAACTTTCCTTGAAACTTGATGATGAGCATCTACTAACAGAGATGTGCTAGATTTTTTTTTATTAATGGTTTAAAATTAAATTACTTTATAACTAAAAAAGTTGTCTAAAAATTTCCATAATCATATAATTTATATGGTATATACTATAATATTCACGTACTTTAATTTCTCTTGAATTAGAATCCCTAAAATTTTTATATAATTTTAATTTTCACTGAACGCATATATACTGGTGTTAGTGGAAGAAAAAGTTGTGTGATTGTGAGTTAAAATTTATTGTGAGCTATCTTTAAAATCCAGTAGTGCTAATTAATTAATGAGTAATAACCTAATTAAGTAGCAATTTAGAGTTTGAGATTTGCGGATGAAGATTCAAATTTCACAAGCTGCACATTATATATATATTATTTAAATATTAATTACATTAGATTAGAGCAAACTAGCGGTGGTGATGATGGGAGGAAAAGATTCATTTCCAAAATATACGAGTGTTTAATAAATGAAGAGAATAGTGATGATGTGACACTTCATAGGAGAATTTTAGATGGAATTTGGAATATTATTCAAGAAAAATGAAAAGGTCTGCAACTTGATGAATTTCCTAGTTAGATTAATTGTCTTCCCTTTTTGTGTAACTTAAATTTGCTTAGAGATATATAATAAGTTTGTTATTATTTTGAATTCAAGTTGTTTTATTATTTTGTTATTCAATCACTTATTATTATAATTATTTTCGATCATGATCTACAATCGATTTATCTATATATGAGAAAAATTTGGTAAACATAATTTTTTAGTTATAGGTAATTATAATTTTGTTTATTTTTTTATTAATTATTATTTAATTAAATTCTTAATATATTATATATTATAAATATATAATTTTAAATATTATTTATATATAATTATAGATATTAAGTTAAATACGATAGATTTTGATTATAACTACTACCAATAATCATCACTAAACGATCGTTTAATTTGGCGTTGACTCATCGGTTTATTAATTTATACATTATGAATGGGAATCCAATCCAAGTTCTACTAACTTTAATTTAAGTCCTTCTTCATCATAATTAGAGTAATGAAATGAATCAGATGGCAACTTACACATCATTATTGCATAAGCACAAGTAGTGCAGTACCTTAGTTGATTATAATTAGAACGTACGCTCCAATGAATTCACAAGCATAGGAAAGTTTATGTGGCACTACTAATAAATTGATCTGATAAATTAATCACAATGAAGTTGACATCATTGATATATAATACTAATAATAATGATGTTATTTTATTTTATGATGATTCCGTCAACGTACGTAAGAGCTAGATATGTTTCTTTAGCCTCATCACAAGCCATAGCAGCTATTATTATTATTGGATGGATATATAGATATAGATTAGCATGCATGTCATTTAATTTAATTTGAGCATCTAATTAAGTTGGAAAATAAATTAAAGTTTGCTTGACCATTGGAAATCTTATAGCACCAATTCTTTCAACCTATAAAAGTTAGAAATTAAGTAACATTATTATGACCTACGTACTTTAATTAACTTAGATAGATCGATTAGCTCTTCCATTTATGCTTGCATGCTCAGCACGATGCCTTGCATGGCGGCAATACTCAATAAATTTAAATATGAATTATATTATGGTGGATGCTGCATATCATTTTTAATCAGAGATAATTTATTATTTATAATATATTAGTTCAGAATCAACTCAATAAATATTTTTTTTAGTTTAAAAATATAATCTTATTTAAATAAATTCTTTTTTACAAGATGAATAAATAATATTTTTTTTGTTTTTTTCTGTTATATAAAGTTGACAAGTAATATAACATATCTTTTTTTTTTCATTCTCTATAATTATTCTTAATCACATTCAATGGAAATTAAAAGATACATAAGTAATTATATATATTCAAATAGCGAAAAAATTATTTATTGAGTTAATTGTGAACTAATATATTAAAAAAGATAAATTATCCGTAAATTAAAGAGATATTATAACATTCACCTTTCATCTGTAAGAAAAATTTTTAAGTGACAAATACCTTAAATTGGAATAAATTTATGTTAGTTGCATTCATTGGCAATTTTTTTCTTTTTCCTATATATGTATACATTATTCACTACTGTTAATTCTTAGTATGCATTCCTATTATAAAATCACTTAAGAATTGTTTGATGCGTCACCGTCAAAAACAATCAAAGATTACGTGAGGGAGCATTCTTTGGGTTAATTAAACTTATAATTATTACTGTTAGAAAGGGAGAGAGTAGAATGGAAGTAGGCTTTTGTGTATTATGATTGATGTGATTAATGTTACAATGTATAATTTATAAGTAAAAGAGAACCCTAATAAACTCTAACAAATCCTAACAAACAACACTTAATAGTTAAGCAACCTATTAAAACAATATAACAATATTTTAAATTTTAAATATCTTAACAATCTAATTATTTAAATCTAAAATATCTTAACATTCCCCTAAGTGTCAACTTGAATTTGAAATTTATTTAAATTCAAGACGGAACTGCCATAGCGGGTGCAGACAGAACTGCCATAGTGGTGGGTGCAGACGGAACTGCGAAAACGGGGTGCAGACGGAACTACCAAAGCGGAGATGCAGACGGAACTGCCAAAGCGGAGATGTGGAGACGGGACTCCCATGGAAAGACTGGAGAAACTTTCAGAATGAGAACACAAAGGTATCACAACAAGTGAAAAACAACAAGATCGGAGCCAGAAAAAAAAGACACTATATGAAAATAGTGTTTGAACATAAACCTGGAAAATTTTCAAGGAGGATACCATGGATGATTCCCCATCAGAAATAAAAAATCTGAAAAGAACCTAAGCTCTTGATACCATGTTAGAAAGGGAGAGAGTAGAATGGAAGAAGGTTTTTGTGTATTATGATTGATGTGATTAATGTTACAATGTATAATTTATAAGTAAAAGAGAATCCTAATAAACCCTAACAAATCCTAACAAACAACACTTAATAGTTAAGCAGCCTATCAAAACAATATAACAATATATTTAAATCTTAAATATCTTAACAACTTAATTATTTAAATTCAAAATATCTTAACAATTACGATTGCAGAATCCTTTGACAATGACATTTTATTAAGCCAATAATTTTAATTTATTACATGCATTCATAAAGATTGTTACCAAATTTTATAAATTAAACATGAATACTTTATAATATATATTATATATGTAGTTATATATTTATGTATCTTCTTTTATTAAATAACAGGGAGTTGACAATAAGCCTATAGGTTTTAAAATAAGAAAAAATGTTAGTGATGAGTAACAAATACAAAAACATAGAGTAGAGATAAGTGACCAGTAGAAAGTGGAAACGTAACGAAGAGCATGAAAAGTTTTAGGCAAAGAATGAAGGCACTACGTACTACTTTTCATTCCTCCAATAATTAACAATTTTCATAAAAAGGGAGACCAGTCGTTCTGCAAAATTCGAAATACTACAAGCTAAGAGCATATGGTTCTGTCCCCAGCTAATAATAATAATTCAATTCCCACTTGCGCAACATGCATATAATAAAAAGTATAAACATATTTCGAAATTAAAGACTAATTAATAACATAGTGGACAATCATCATCTGCTGTTGTAACATATACTAAAATATATATCAATTTAATTTTTATGCATTATCGATATAAAATTATTTTATTTATACATGCATCTAATTACATAACACTGTATCATAAAAAATATTTTTTTTTCAATTGACTCTATGATTAATCATTAAAAAAAAAAAAACAGATATGTGAGAAACTATTTAAATTTCAGTGTATAAAAAAATAATAAAATAAAATGTTATTTTTCTTTTGCTTTTTATGTGTATATTTTAATTTCCATAAGAGGTAACCTATAATTCCTATTTGATAGGTCATAAGCGATAACAGATTCCTTGTAATATATTATTGTACGGACTATTTCCTTTTAATAAATTATTTTTTAGTGCTGAATTTTATCTTATCCATGACATAATAATAAAACACACTTAGCTTTTCTGTAAATTAATCAAATGGAAAATAAATACGAGATTATTGTTCTTCTTTATATTTTTATTTTAGATATAAGAGAATTATCCTCTTCATTTACATATATACATCAAACATACACTACTATATATATATGCTGATTTCTATAACTTAGTTATTATACTACTATTATAAAGAGAGCAAATTAAATTGAGATCAGATACAGCAATAATAATCATATACATGGACCATGGTATACATTATATGTGCATGCTTTATATTTTATTCTGGATGGACTGGTTGTCGTTTCAGATTCCTAGCTGGCTATGTTTTTGGTCTCATTACCAGTGTCACAAATTTAGGTAAACTCATAGTAAATAGTAGATACATGTTCGGTATAATATTAATGGTGATATTTTTAACCTATAAGAAATGTATTCGGTAGTTTTATGCTGCAATTGGTTCTATGATTTTGTGAATCTTAAGTATTTACATTCTTTTAGCTAATGATTGGTTAAGAAGTAGAGGCCGAATCAATTCACATGAGTAGGGCTACAAAATTTAGATTTGATATCTTATTGTCTGCTTGTTTATTTTCATCTTTTCATTCTTATTTTTCCTAAGCTACTGTTCTATTCTTTGTGTTCATATTTGAACTATTTTTTCAAAAAAAGGACAACTTATTAGACAACAGACATATTAAACATAGACATGTCAAGAGGTGGAATTTTACTCATTTTATATATGCAACAATTTATTAATCAATAATAAATTTTTTAAATAAAATTTAAATTTGCAGCGAATTAATCGTTAATTTTATTGTACTGAAGATACAGTAAAAAAAAGATAGACATGTTAAAAAATCATTCTACGTGGACATGATTGATGAACAAACAGAAGTATATATCATGATTGATTCACACATATTAAGAACCTTAAGAAGAATTCTTAATTACTTTTAAAAGTAAACATTCTTGTGAGTTATTATTACATACATGGCATAATTCCATGAGAGCCAGAGCATAGAGACTTTGCTTTCTTGCTGTCCAAGCTAATTAAACCCCTTGGAATTTGGAAGGAACCCTTTTTCACCAGCGGTTGCTATGAGTTTTCCATAAAGAAATTGAATATAACGAACCCTAAATTCTCTGTATGCAATATTCATGGATTCGCACTTGTATTGGGAGCCTGCTAGCTAGCAGAATTTTAAGTCGCCGTTTATTGGGTTGCCACATACTTTAATTTAAAATTTTGATGTTATCACACTTAATTATATTTTACTTTTTCAGTTTTCTATATGTTTAGCATCGTATATATAGTACATGCATTTGACTTTTGCAAATTAAATCCATACGCCCGAAAAATAATGAGAATAAGAAAAATGAATAGAAGTTTGTGGTTCCCGTTATATAAAATAGTATCTAGTAATAATAATGCAACGTGGATTTTCCACCGAATAAGAATTAAGACGCACTCTACTCTATATGTATATCATCTTACTCATACTATAAGGTCTATACTCTCTATAGCTAAATTGGTTTGTGGATATGGTTAGTTGTGTGCATGGCAAAATTAGACAAAAACTTGAGTAATGAATAGATGATGATAGGCAATTAAGTTTGCATCCACAAGAATTATTCGAATGTTATTGGAAGTGGGTAGCTAGCTAGGAAGGGCACTACTCAAAATTGGATAAGAGAGACCAAAAGATGAGAAATAATTATGGATGGGATGCTGAAAAGTAATGCTCTGTTTTCGACACCAAAATTGGCAAACCAACAGAATTGTCCCTTTCAGTGTTGATTCTATTGAAAAACAAGAGACGTTGATGCATGAGTTTAAACTATGAAGGACTCATTAACTCTAACAATAATGTCAATTTATAAAACTATATATTAACTACACTCAAATATTAAAACATAAAAGAGAGAAAAGCAAGTTAACTATAAAAGATGGATTTAGGAAATGATAAAAAAAAATCTACAAGTTAGTGTAAGTTTTTATATTAATTAATTGAATTAGAATATCATCTAAGTAATTTGATTATAGTTTAGTTTTAATGTGTAAATTCTTTTACATTGTTGTTTAATTAAATTTATTTTTTAAATAATTATTCATGCAATTAATATGAAAATTAATTATTTTTACTTAATGCTGTTAAATAATTTAGATTTATATGTAAAACTATTTTATATTGAGAGAATGTTAAAATTAAATTCGTTTTATTATTGGAAAAGAAAAACAGTTGTCACCAAGAAAAAACACTTAATGATTTGTTATTGGGCCTTGTTCTTGGATTGGTTATTGCTTCATTTTGTTTTAATCTGCAAAGTCTTGGAGAGATAAGGCTCAATAAGTCTCTACTATTATGTTTTTATTCATGCCCAATTCTTATTGATGGAACATGAATTAAAATAAAAAAAAAAATGGGTAATCTGTTTTACTTGTACTACCATTTGAGTTGCCAAATGAAATTGAAAGTTGATCAGAATCAGACATTGCATGCCTTGAATCTTCCTTTATGGGCAGCAATAATTTATCTCATGCTAACTTGTGTTCCAAGAAACTGATATGCTTTAATTTCTTTGTTGTATTTTATTGTTTGGGAGACGGGTACATACCCTGATAGTGAAACATAGGGCTTAATCAGATATTTTGGTGCTAACTACCAAAGATACATTCAAGCTTATGCGAGCAACAAATATATTAAATCTGCACTAAGGGTGTTCGATGAAATGCCGGAAAGAAGCATTATCGCGTGATGGCGTTGTCTTTGTTTGGCAGCACGTTGGTCGATCTCTAGTGGTGTTAAACCATAGTTTTGTGTTGTTTCAGAGAAGCTTCTCAAAATGGGAACTATACACATTGGGGCCTCCATTCATGGCTTTGCAAAAAACAGGGTATACTTCTGAATATGATCGATGTGTTTATAGGAACTGGTCTCTTGGATATGTATGCAAAATGCAAGTTTAATCATAAGATCATTAACATTCCAAAGCTCAGTTGGTTTCTTAAGAAACAACATGATTATCTTGTTTGTTGCTATCTCAATGTTACCCACATGTCTATCTCCACAAAGAACCGAGTCAACCTTAACAATTTTCTGATATCATAATTCGTATGCACTTAACGAATTAACCTTCTTCTTACTTACTACCAAAAAAGAATGCATTTTGTTGTTCATGTGCATGTCCCTGATCTAAATATGCCGCTACTTGTTCTGACATGGTGCCATGCATTAATACAATCAATTTGTTAGCAGTAGCTCGCAATTAAATTAAATTGAATAATAGTAGTAATAATGGAAGAAGGAAATTCTGGGCATTATTTATATCACGAGGCACACAGCTCATAGTCATAGCTAGCAATGGTTGCTTGCTAAATGCTAATGATACCTCTCTTAAGCCGCTGCTATGTTTGACTCTTTCACGCTTTCAGACTTTCAGTTTCCACGCAATTCAACGTACCCATCAAATAAATTCACCTCAACATAAAAGTGCACATAACCAAACAAAAACATAGCAATATTTATTACTCTAATTATTAAGTTACTTTAGCGGCACACTTCCCACCTATTTTTTTAATTCGTTAATTTTTTTTAAGAATTAGCTTAATGCAGTTAGTTAAGTATACATTAAAAAAAATTAATGGTCTTGAGTTTTTTTCGTAAATCATTTTTTTTGTTTTTCACGATATTTCCCAATCCGGTAAAGCGGTAAGCCAAGCACTAATTTGTCATGGATCCGAACTCCATTTAAGGGTTATTTGCTGACCATTTAGTCACTGCATACACAAAATGGATTTTGACACTTGCTTAAACGAACTAGTAAGTTAATCACTAAATTAACCCAAGTTGCTTTGTAAATCAATTATATGCAAAGAATTCAAGCCAGCGGTGTTTCTTTTAACCTAATTATTTATTATTTATTGTTTTGGTTGCGAAACCTGTTAATGGCCGTTGAAGTGGTGGTACTAGCTAGTCCACCATTGGTTCGAAGTTTACGATGCCATGTGAAGGATAGCTTTAATTTTGCAGCACATGGATATCTAGATCAGATCGTCAACATTGACTTGGATTATTGCAAACTTAACTTCACATATTAGAAATTACCAATAAGAAAACTTCAAACATTGTCACTACAAGCAACAACTGTACATTTATTATTCTATAGGTAATAACCTAAAACCTAAATTATTTTAAACAAACATTTAATTTTCTTGTTTATTGTATTTCTTCAAGTGGTACTATATTCAAGGTGTTAGTTATTCTATGCTGAGCAAAATGTATGTTTTCTGCGCGTATATATAATTAGTGCATTATCCCACTGCGTAGAATAATAATGAGTGCCCGATATTCAAATATAAAATATTAGTTGTATTAATTATATACTCGTATTTCTCTTCATGGTGACGTATACAACATGTGGTATACATGTACAGAAGTATAAAGTAAGCACTTTTTAATGTATCATGTCTTTGACTATGTTATAGAATAATGAATAAGACAATGAAGATCAGTGATTATTGAATGTACGTAGGCAGGTGCCTGCTAAGGAAATAAAACAGATTTTATATTCTATATTTATATTGTTTATTTGCGCAATAATTTGTCTACAAATTATGTTTTTGGAAAAAAATATACATATATTATTTAATTTTCAAAAGAAAATCATTAAGAATTTAAGACCGTTAGCTTTAGTGTACTATTTTTTTTTATTCTACATCTTCTTCCAAGATCCCATATGTCCATGCATGTGGACGTTGAAATGTAGGACAAGCATAATAATTTAAATATATAAACATATAGTGATTTTTTTCTTAATGTAAAGTGTTACTTGATTTCAAAATTTCTTACAATTAAAAATGAAATAACGTCATATCATAAATAGCTCATCGAATAAATATATAGTGATTGAATTTGTTACTAATTTTTAGTATGTATATAGCAATTTTATTTAAGAAATTAAGAACATGGTGGATAACGTAAGGGTAACGATGGTGGCCGAATTAACAATAAAGAATAACTACCCTAGTCCCTAGCTAAGCATTAATGTTGTGTTTGCCTGCAGTGAGACAATGGGAACAGAAAATAGTTGTATCCTTATAATTTTGTTCACATTCTTCTTATTTGCTCTTATATTTAGGTATCCGATGATCAGTGTTAGAAAAAAAAACTGAATAGTTTTATCAAATGTCCAAAACCCTAAACCCTCAAAGATTAAACTCGTGATGAGTAAAGAATCAAAGAAGGCATTAATGGAAGCAGCCGAGAAAGGCGTGAGAAGCATCCAATCCAATAAATCATAAACACAATGCATGAGCCTCTGTTAGAAGTTGTCGGCACCAGCAATGAAAAGAAATATTATATGCATTATTTTATGTATATTTTTCTTTATATATATATTTTTTAATTTTGTGTAACAAAATGTAATAATTTATAAGAAGTGAAAATAGATAAAAATTGTTTATTTTTAAACTATAAAAGAAAAGCATACAAAAGAGGTATATAAAAAAAATTAGAAGATCAATATTTTATTTTAGTATAGATAAAAAGAAAGTTAGTTATTAGTATTAAATTAAAAGTAAGCCAAAATAAATAAATAATAATAATAATAATAATAATAATAATAATAATAATCGTTCGTTAACTAAAATTTCTCATTAAAAAAATAAATTATGCATAGATCATTTTTTGACAAATTAATATATACCCATTCGTCCTCCAATAATACTTTTATTTGTTCATAATATTGCAAGTCAAAACCGTAACATTCTCTCTATATTTTCCAATTTGCATCATCAACACCGACGTTAGCTCCCTAAATAAATAAGCACCGTTACCACAAATCTATAATCTAATTTAATTTATATATATAATTAATGCTTGATTATTGCTTCCATTTTGTTATTGTTAATTACTGCTTCCGAAACCTTGGAGAAAGTCCTTTAATTTATTATGAATTAAATAGCTACATCTGAATTTCCGTGTATTGACTTTATCGTTTGCACCAACTTGGTATAAAAATACATAATTTGCCTCTAACACACACTACATCATCAAAATCTGAGTTGGTTCTTGAATCTCCATGGATAACGAAATGGAGGAGGTTCCTGCACATTTTCTGTGCCCAATATCCCTTCAACTGATGAGAGACCCTGTCACCGTTTGCACTGGAATCACCTACGACAGAGACAACATAGAGAAATGGTTATTCACATGCAAAAGCCACACATGCCCCGTTACCAAACAGTCCTTAATTATTCAACACACCGATCTTCATCTTCATCATCATGATCTTATTCTTACACCAAACCACACCCTACGAAGGCTCATTCAATCATGGTGCACCCTAAACCCCTCTCTTGGAACTCCCAAACCCTCCATGGATGCATCTCACATCGCCAAACTAATCTCCCAAGCCAAGCGCTCCCCGGAGACTAAGCACAACTGCCTCGCAACACTCAGATCCATCGCATTCTTCGACAGGAGTAACAAGTCCTGCTTCGATTCTGCAGGTGCAATTGAATTCTTAGCTGTAACCATGATAATGAAGAAGAACAATAATAGCAGCACCGAAGAAGAAGAAGAACAAGATCTCGCTGAAACTGCTATTGAGATCTTGTTTCATCTTGACCTCTCGGAGAATCAGATCAAGAAACTCATCAACAACGAAAGCCTTCGGTTTCTCGAATCGCTGCTGGAAGCCTTGAAGCATGGACGGAGCTGCCAATCAAGAGCGTACGCAACACTGCTGCTGAAATCGGCATTTTCAGTTTCAAATCCGATCCAGTTGATCAACGTGAAAACCGAACTATTCATCGAGATCGCGAGAGTGATACGCGATCGCATATCGCAGCAGGCTCATAAGGCAGCATTGAAGATTATAGTTGAGCTCTGTCCATGGGGAAGAAACAGAATCAAGGCGGTGGAAGCCGGCGTGGTTTCCGTGCTCGTAGAAGTCCTTCTTGATTCGACGGAAAGAAGAACGTGTGAGCTGGCGTTAATGGCGTTGGATCAGCTTTGCGGCTGCGCGGAAGGGCGCGCGGAGTTGGTGAAGCACGGCGCGGGGATCGCCGTGGTGTCGAAGAAAATCTTGAGAGTTTCACGCGCGGCGAGTGAGAGAGGAGTGAGGATATTAGCGTCAATTTGTAGGTACTGTGGGAGTGGGAGAGTGGTTCAAGAGATGCTGCAGGTTGGTGCCGTTAACAAGCTCTGTTTGGTTCTTCAAGTTGATAGTGGTTTGAAGAGTAAGGAGAGGGCTAAAGAGATTCTTAAGTTGCATTCTAATGTTTGGAAGAATTCACCGTGTATTCCTCTACCTTTGTTATCATCATATCCATGACCATATCATCTAATCTTTTTTTTTTTTTTTAAATTCATAGCTTTGATTTTTCTTGTATCCATGACACTTATATTTTTGGAATTTACTTAGGACTGAAACTAGCTGTATCTTGTTATATCAAGGGAAAGAAGGTTTATAATTATAGTTTTGTGTAGTATGAACTACAATTAAAGTATTAGACTACTTTTTTCATGATTTTTCATGTTCCTCTACATATATACACTCATAGAATTTGCTGGATAAGATCCAATTTTTTTTTTTTCTATTTTCAAGTATGTAGCCTTCCCAATAACTACCCTAACGCAACGTACTAATATCTATTATTAGAAATTATTATTGCTTAAAATAACTTAATGATCTGTTGGTAATTGATTAATCTTTAGACATAATATACAATCAATATATTCGGCACTAATTTACTAACAAGTGAAAAGTCGAATAATTGGCCTAACATGACATATTAAAAGTCAAATAATTGGCTTAACACAGCATAGATAGATATTAATATCTATTATATAAAATTATTATTGTTTAAAATAACATAATGATCTGTTGGTCATTGATTGATCCTTAGACGTACATATACAAGCAATATACGGTGGCATTAATTTACAACCAGGTGAAAAGTAAAATAATTACCCTAACACAATATACTAAAAGTCAAACAACTGACCTAACACGACATACTAATATCTATTACTAGAAATTGTTATTGTTTTTTTTTTTTGTGACAGAAATTGTTATTGTTTAAAATAACCTAATAATGACATGTTAGTGATTAATTAATCGTTAGACGTAAATATATAAGTAATACATTAGGGATGTATATGGAGCCGGGTGAAGCTGGGTTGGTATCGGCCCGGACTCATCCCTAAATAATGATAGGACCTATATTTTATACTCTTACCCGGCTCTAGACCCGATAAAGTCACACTCTCTTCGGGCCACTTTAAAACCCAGATCTAGACCGGGTAAAAACTGGCCTAAAAGAAGCTCATATAAAATGAAAGCATGGGTTTGTAAGTTAAAAGTTATAATCTCACTCAATATTTCTTAATGTCAACGGAGACACAGGGATAGCATTATAAAGTTGGAAGCATCGTAAATAACTTCAAAATAATTGATATGCTCCTTAATGTTGAGTACAAAGTAATTATATTGATATCTTACTCTATTCCTTACTTGTCACAAAGACAGTGGTGTTATTAATTTAACCACTTACAATACTTTAGATGGTGCTTATTTCAAATCAAGGGCCATAGAAGAAGCCTATTTATGGGTTCTGGATCAACCTGCAGAAGAATTCTACTATAAAAATAATAGCAATTTAAAATTAAAGTGATGGTTACATATGTGCGGGTCTAACCAGGTCGGGACCGAATGACCCGAGTCTTGATCCTAGTCCGATTTCATAATTCAGTCGGGCCATTTTATGAAATTTCGGGTCTAACCGGGTCATAATGAAGCTGGGCCATATTTTGCCCCGATCCCACCGGGGGCCCGGGCTGGGTCTTCGGGCCGGACCGGATCTTGTGCACCCCTAAATACATGGTGGCACTAATTTACTACCAGATAAAAAGTCAAATAACTAGCCTAATACGACATACTAAAAGTCAAATAACTGGTCTAACACAGCATACTAATATCTATTATATAAAATTGTTATTGTTTAAAATACCGTTGGCAATTGATTAACTCTTAGACGTAAATATACAAGCAATACACGGTGGCACTAATTTACTATCAGGTGAAAAGTCAAATAACTAGCCTAACAAAGCATACTAATATATATTATTAGAAATTGTTTACTGAATTATTGTAAATTGTCATCATGAATATTAAATTTTTTGGTCTAATTTCGACAAATAATAAGAAATAATATAATAATAATAAATCATATAAATAATATAGGAATCTTTTCCCATATGACAGTGTGTTCAACTGAAACATGGTATATCAGGGAAGAATAGGTCAGCTTGTTGATTTTTGTCTTCTTGTGAGTTATTGATTTACAAAATCATCCTTATAAAAAAAACAGAAAGTCATTATTGCTCACCAAAGAGGCGTAAGCTACTTTTGACCGACATGCATTAATTATGTATTGGGAGAGGAGGAGAGTAATATTTGTATATAATTAAATTAATTTAAGCAATAAATTTTTTTTATTAAATTTAATATTATTTTTAAATTTTTATTTTAAAAACTGTTATCAAGACTTAAAATATATTTAAGTCTTTTGGAAAATTTTTTATTATTTTCATAAAAATCCTAATATATATATATATTAGGGGATGTATCTTATGAGAATGAGTTTTTTATTTAAGAGTGTATTTATAGTCATTGGATGTATTTAAATAGTTGAGATTAAATCTCTTCACTAAGAAACAATAAATTCTTCTCCACTAACTAACAATAAATGCAGTCACAATAATTATTTCTCGAAAATTAAATATTCAATTTTTTGTCAAAATATTTAAATTTACTTGTTAAATAAAAGATCACCCGATCACCAAAATATAAAAAACACCTATTATATAATTTTTTATATGTGAGACATTCTTATACTACGTAGTAATATTAAAAATTATTTTACACTTAGTTTTCTATTTTTATTAAGTATTTATTTAAAAAAAAATTATAATTAAAGTTGAATCAAAGCAATAATAAAGAGTCCATAAACTCTTAGAGCATCAAAGTAAAAATAAATCAACCTATCAGCCACTATCAAAAAGTCCGCGAGCAGCATATATAAATCAAAATGCAAGGGGTATTCAAACCAAACGAAAGTACAATTGCAGTAGCTTTCAAACTGATGCCAATCTCTCCCATTATTAGTGTTCTACGTAGGTAAAAAAATCATATAAAAATTAAAAGTTGTAAAAAAGTACAAAAATATATAATTAAAATACAAGTATTATTTCGCACAAAAATTATAAAAATGACTATTTCTAAATATATATTAAATATAAATTAATAAAAAATTATGATACATATATTACGTATAATTTATTTATATGTACCATAATATTTATTAATTTACATTTAATATGTGTCAAAAAAATAATCATTTTATAATTTTTTGACAAAAATCATCATTGTCACTTGTAACAAAAAATTATATAATAGGTGTTTTTTTATTTAACAAGTAAATTTGAATATTTTGACTCAAATAAAATTGAATATTTAATTTTAGAGAGATAATTGTTTGTGACTGCATTTATTGTTAGCTAGTGAAGAAACATTTATTGTTTTTTAGTGGAGAGATTTAATCTCAACCATTTAAATACATTCAATGGCTATATATATATATATTCAATGGGACAATGATTAAAAAATAAGAGAACAATATCATTTTTAATTCTTCTTCGCTTTTAAATTTTTTTAACATTACTGGCCAAATATTTTTTAAATACGATAAAACTATTTGTATATTTATTTTAACTAAGTTCAACAAAGTCATTTATTTCTATGTTATATAAAAAATTATTTTAATATTAAATAACACAAAAATAATATCAAAATAAACTTTTATTTGACATTAAAATAGTCATTTATTTGTCATAAAATAAATAACTTAATTAGATAAAATAGATATATGCCTAAAATTATTATTTTAAATAATGAAACTATGTTTGTTATAGTAACAATAGTATTTCTAATAATGAAATTATTAGAATCTCATTACAATTAAAAAATAAAATGTAATATAGAATTAGATAAATTGATATGAATTGATAATATGCATAGTGATTAATAAAATAATATTTATATTTTAATTTTTTATCCTTTTAAGTATTTGAAGAATAATTAAGTTTATAAGTTAGTATTCTTTATCATTATTCTATCAATTAAAATGCATATTTTATTTGAAGTCTAACTCATAAACCTAATTATCCTCCTAATTTTTAAATAAATTATTTTTAAATTTTTTTACATTTTTATAGGTTTTAAAAAATAACATTTATATTTTAATTCTTACCTTTTTAAGTATTAGGAGGATAGTAAATTTATAAATTATGATTCTCTTATTACTCTATTTTACATGTATGTACTATAGTCATATTATACTTAAAAAATAAAAAAGAATAATTTTCATATTTTAGCAATTAAATAATTTAAATTTTTTTATAAAGATTAATAAGATCGATAATTTTCATATTTAATAAGTACCTGTTAATATTTTTCTTAGTTAAAAGTAAATAATAATTATGATTATATATTAATATTACATGATATTATATTTATTATATACGAGACTTTAATTTTTAACCTTTCTTAACTAAAATTCTCCCCCCTATAAATGGCTATATGTATATCAAATGTTATAGGCACTTATGTTTAAAAAAAAAATGTTACTGGAAGTCTGGAACCTTAACATAGAGTATAAATAACTTAACGACTACTATAACATAACATAACGGCTACTACAACATAGCTTAATGGCCACAACAATATGGGCCAACACTGAGCCGACAACTCAATTCTATTGAGACCAGAAAATGTTTGAGGCGGTAAATAACCCATCCTACTCTCTAAAAGTTAAGGAGCACGCGAATCACAATTGCTCAATCCTATCCATCAACATATTTGGGAGCAAATCTCAATGCCTATTTTTTGATACATATCATATGACAATCAAACAAGCTGTGAAATGTGAAATGCTTCCAATAATATAATATAATTAATTTTTGTGAAAGGTTATATTTATATTAAATAATTTTTTTGTAAAAGGATATATTAAGTAAATTTGACTGTGAAGGATGGGCACAAAAGTGGAAGATGTGTGAAATTAGTGATGTGTTGTGTAAAGCGAAACCATGAATAAGTTTCTATTAAAAATTTAAAATTTTTAAAAAATAAGAAGTAATTTTATTTAGTCAGGCGAGCGCCATGTTGCATGCTAAGAGAGGGACTGTATAAGGAAGTATAGATAAATATAGCAAAATATCATTCATATAAAATATATTAAAAATTATAAATAATATATATAATAATTGATTTAATAATTAATTTTTGGTAATAATTTTTTTATTTTCTTTTTTTAAAATGCTGGAGAGAATATACACCCGAATAGGTGTTGAACTATGGGTTTGAAATGGATATATGAATTTTTTGTTATATTTGTTTATATTATTTTAATGGATAAATTCACTAATATATGTACTCAAATGATATTTGTCATTATCTCTAATAGAGGTATTAGATTTGAGCCTCTCACTCAACATATCTTTGATTAAAAAAAGTTATGAAAATATAATTTATTTGTTTCTAATATTTTTTTATATAACTTTAAATTTATAGATTTAAAACTTATTTTCTTATAGCATAATGGAAAATAAATTATACTATGTTATTATCTCTTCTTTTTCCATTACTTTTTTAATCCAAAAACACGAAAGGATTGAATCCATCTTTTATTCTTTTTCCTTCCATTTTCTATTCACATACCTATGTGGAGTAATAATAACATGCTCAACTTCTTTCCTCTCTACATTTTATAGATTTCTTTTTGTCTTGGATTGAACAACTCCTAATCCTAGATTCCATAACACACACTTCTTTCTCATTATAGAAAGAGTTATTGCTGGGTTTCGAAACTTGATGGAGCTAGATGGAAGGCCACAAATTTCTCCACTAGGCTAAAGCCTCCGTTGCCATTTTACAGACTTTTTTACCTCCATATTTTATTTTTCTTCTATAAATATCGCTTATTTCGGTTTAATTAATTAGTAGGGTATCATATAATTTTTTAGCCAAAGTCAGTTTTTTTTTTTTTTTCAGAGGCTGTAGTCACTAACTCACTATGCTCATCAGTCATCACAAGTTTTGTGCCATTTTTTTTTTGTACCTTTAGTTTTGTGCCGTTTTATTCAGACTCCATTATGGTTGGTGCCTACGAAATGGACCTCCAAGACAAAAACATATGGGTCCAGCTTTTTGCCCTATAATAACTCTTGGATCGTCCACCAAACAAAAAACTCTTGGATCTTTAAACAATAACCCCCCAAAAAAATCTAATCTTGGATTGATCCACATGTTCTTTTAGTGCTATATACAAAATTTATTATCACATATTCTTTCCGACCAAAAACCAAAATATTATTGTCATACACTAAAGTTATATTAACCCAAAAAAAAAAGTTATACAGATTCTACAGGAGAGGGTATAAAAAAATTTGATAGAATTTAATATTTCGTATTTTCGTGTAAACAAAAAAAGGTATTTATGGTTGATACTGTTTACACACAAGTTATAAATTAATGCATTATTGTTGGAGTTATAATCATATCTTAACACCCATTGAAAAAAAAAAAAACTATATATTTTAGGAAAATTATCACATGTTCCATTTATAAAAATGGAATATAAAGTTCCTTGTATAAATAGGTAGCCAATTTAAGTTTGTCCTGTAGTAAATGTTGAAAGGACCAAGTTAACCCTTACTTTTCAAGTAAATTTATAGAAAAGCCCAATTTAAAAATATACTCATTATTGTCTATGAATTAAGCCATTTTATTCAAAAGTTTTTTTGAGAAAAAAAATTAACAATTCTCAAATCCTAAAAAAATCATAATGTCGTTTTTTTTATATGGATCATTTATCTTTTAAAACTATTTAAATTCTTCTTTTGAATACAATCAGTAAAATAATTTACTTATTAAAATTATAAAATAGTTTTAATTACGTCAAAACTACTTTTCTTTAATAATTTCCAGTAGAACCAAAAAAGCCACTAGTAATTACTACTAATGAATAATTTTAATTGTTTCTCTAAATTTATAAAAACCAGGAAGTTAAATAAATTTCTATTAGTAACTTTAAAATTACAGACAACTTGAATAAAAGTTGTTGTCAATAATTATTGACACGGTAAAAAATATTATTAATTTTTAATTTAAGAAATTATTTCCAATTGAATATATATATATATATATATATATATATATATATATTCCCAAAACACTTATAATGGATTTTCCTTGTAAGAATAATTTGTTTAATTCTATTTTAACCTAAAAATTTAAAATTAAAACAACTAAGATTTTAGTTCATTATGAGTCTAAAATACTAAAATAACATTAGTTTTAAAATGGCAACATAAGTATTTTTAAAAAAGTATTTTAGTCTTACATTAAAATTTAAAATTCTTATTTCAAATAGAAATTAAATAGTCTTAGTTCTAAAAGGTTGTTATTGTCTTTTTATAATTAATACCAAAGAAACTACGTCTTTTTATAATGAATAAAAATATTATTTTAGTTTTTATATAAAAAAATTTTAATTCCTAATAAAATAAAAAAAAATCATATTCGTTAAATAGAGCAGTGTTACATAAACATAAGAATTTATTATTTTTTTTGAAGTTAACAATTAATTTTTAAAAGTGTTGGTTAAAAGCATGAATTTATTTTTAATACATTATATTGTAAAAATATTTTACACGTGAATTCAATTATGTAATGTCATGCATATTTTTTTATTTAATCAATCAGTCAAAAACAATGATATATTATCAATACATTAAAATTAAACTCTAACAATAATGTTAGATTATTACATAAAACTGTTAGCTAAAAGTATTGAGCAAATTACTAGTGTTTTAACTCTTTTTGTATTATTTATAGTAACATTAAACAAAAATTAGTCCTAAAATGTCTATTTTATTGATTTTCATAATTTAGTCTTTTTTTTTTTAGCTAAACAAAAAGCTACAGGCTCAATATACATCACAACTTTATTTAAAATTCACCTTCACGCGCTGATTTTCATGGCACATGGCAGGGTCGTTATTTTCTCACATTGTATACTATGTAACTGTTTAGCCGGTTGCACCACACCGTGATCTTTTTGTTTGGGTGTATATTAAAGGCACTTTCCTGTGAATCTGATCCATTCACATGATTTATATTATATCTCTACGGTTTAAAACAATGGAACATCACGTTCCCGTTAGTATAAACAGTATACGTGAGCAACTTCCTATATTTTAAGTTAGACTAGTAATGACAAAAAATCATGGGCGACATAATCATGAGGTGAGTAGTCATTATCCAAAGGCGTCAAAAGTGTCCAGACTACAGCTAACCCAAATTAAATTTTGTCTTGACTATAATATTGATGGTCAAAGATCAATATATATAACATCCGTATAAGATTGAAAAATGATTTTTAAAAAAAATAATAACAATAACAATAATTTATAATTTATAATGAATTAGCAGCCCTTATGATACGAATATATAATAGGGTAATATGGTAATTAGTAAATAATTGAATACTTAGGTATAAGTGAGTAATATTAAGTATGGATACTGATATAAAATAGTATAAATAGAAGTTATGCTATTGTAATATGTAAGAAAATAGTGAATTGTGATTTTGTGGAGTGCTCCTTAACTCGAAGGGAAATTGTCCTTTGTTCTTCATTTACATATTATACAATCATACTCTTTCTTTTTCTTCATTATTATTATTGATGATTTGACACATTCTTTATACTCTGATTTGTGGTTCTTATGCTTGTTCATCTGATACAATATGGGAAAGTGTCGTTGTTCTTGCTCTGTTATTTTTCTTTGTGTTGCTTGAACTGGATTACCATAGTTTCATTGATACGAATGGATTGGATACTCCAACTGCAGAACCGGATCCGAGTAGTCAGGACCAATCAATTGGCCAGTCCCTGCCAGAAGCCCAATTACTAGAAGGATCAGAAAAGCCCCATCTTGGATGAAGGACTACCATGTGGGGAAATAATCAAGTCACACCATAGCAAAACCCATGCTGAGTTGTCAAGTTTGTTAGAACAGAATCCTTAGTATCAAATAAAAGTAGGAGAATGAATGAGAGAATGTAGAGAAGAATTTGGTATTGTTACCTGGAGTTCCTCCCATACTCGAATTGGGATATTTTCTTTTGCTGCTCTTTGTATTTGCAGTTTACTTCGTATTAATTCCATACTACTACCTTCTTCATATGCTTGTCAGTTGTGAATTCTTTGTTATACTTCTAGCTTAACATTTTTGGTGCTCTCGTTGAGAGAAGATGAGTAAGTCATCGGTGAACTCCAACCCCAGCTGGGAAGACATTTGCCAGCAAAATAGATCTGAGATTGCTGCGTTGTAGAAAGGCCAATTGGATGCCGATGATCAGCGAGCAGCAACTTGATAACCAGAACAGATTTGGATCCATGGAGACGTCCCTGAAACGCATGGAGAAATTGCTCACCGAAAGCTTGAAGCTCAAGCAACACAGTTCAGGCCATTCGGATGGCGCGTGGGTGAACGATCTGGTGCTGGATCACCACCGTCAGATGCCTAAAGGTGTTAAGGTTGAGCGACCATTCTTCGACGGTGAAGGAGTGGAGAAGTGGACGTTCAGAGCCAAAGAGTACTTCGAATTATATGGCGAGTTCGTTTGCTCTGATTCTACCTCACTAGGCCAGCTTACAGTTGGTATCATTGGAGTGTGTCCAACTCCATCGAGTACACATGGGAGGCGTTCTTGGAGGCTCTTCGAGTCAGATTTGGGCATAACACGTTCCACAACCCTAAGGCGGCACTGAAGAAGTTGAGACAACAAACTTCAGTGGCTGAGTATCAGGCACAATTTGAGGATTTGGCTACTCAAGTTACAGGGTTGGGGAAAGACTGGATCATTGCCTTATTTGTAGCTGGGTTGAATGAAGGGCTGAAATGTGAATTGTTGCTAGCGAAACCAAGAACATATGGTGACGCAGTGGCCCTTGCTAAGCTCCATGAGCAGAAGATGCAGGTGACCACAATCAATCTACGCCCAAACAGTGGCAAAACCCACACACCCACCCACTTCTTCATTTCCTTTCAGCCAAAACTGTTCGGTTTCTTCTAAGCCGCCGGCGCTGACACTGCCATCCTCTGTTGGCAAAGGGACTTCATCTGAGAAATCCATCACCTCTTCAGGATCCACGACTAGCAACACAACTCATCGCCGATTGACAGCGGAGGGATAAAGGACTCTGTTATTATTGTGATGAAAAATACTCTCCAGGTCATAAGTGCAAGTCTACTTACTTGTTGCTGGTGGGTGGGGAAGAGCTAGAAGAATTGATGCAAGGACTGCCTCATTCTGAGACTCATGAGGACAATCCACATTTTCCCACAGCAACTGCACTTGATGATAGTGTGGTGGAGATCAGTTTCAACGCAATGGTGGGTGTGTATCATCCAGAGACCATTCGCATACTTGGAACCTGTAATGGTAAACCTGTTATGGTATTAGTGGATGGGGGAAGTACCCATAATTTCATGAAGGCATCAGCTGCGGCTCAAATTGGGTTACCTATAATTCAAGTCCCTCAACTCAATGTTTATGTAGGGAATGGCGAATGTATAGATTGTATATCCAAGTGTCAAGAGGTTCCCCTTCAGATGCAAGGCTTTGCATTCAAGGTTGACACATTCATTTTGGATATCAAGGGAGCAGATGTGGTGTTAGGAGCTCAGTGGCTTATGTGTTTGGGCGATATTACCATGAATTATTTGACTCTGACTGTGACATTCCAGGCAGGTGATGTAGTGGTTAAGTTGCAAGGTGATCGCCTTTTCCAACCAAGGGTTATTGGCACCCGAGCCCTTAACAAAATGGTCTCAGCAGATGTTGTAGCTTCTTTCTTGCACTTAAGAATGGTGGAATCTGCTGACCCTGCAACAACAGAGGAGTCACAAACACAATATGAGCACATACAACAATTATTAGCAGAATTTGATACAGTTTTCCAAGAACCTAAGGAATTACCTCCAACCAGGGACATAGAACATCAGATCCATCTACAACAGGGAGCTACTCCTGTTAATGTTCGTCCCTATAGGTATCCTCAATTCCAGAAGGAGGAAATTGAGAGATTGGTGGATGAAATGTTGCAAGCAGGTGTTATCCGTGAGAGCCACAGTGCCTTCTCCAGTCTCGTTCTCTTAGTCCGCAAGAAGGACGGCAGCTGGCGGTTCTGCGTTGACTACAGGGCCTTGAATGACATCACTGTGAAGGACAAGTTCCCCATCCCAACAATTGATGAGATTCTTGATGAATTATGTTGTGCTGAATTCTTCTCCAAAATTGACTCGCGATCAGGGTACCACCAAATCCGAGTGGATGAGAAAGACATACATAAGACTGCATTCCGTACTCATTTAGGGCATTATGAATTTGTAGTTATGCCTTTCGGCCTCACAAATGCACCATCTACATTTGAGGCTCAGATGAACAAGATTTTTAGACCTTACTTGCGTAAATTCATCACTGTTTTCTTTGACAATATCCTTATTTACAGCAAGTCTCGTGAGGATCATCTCCTGCATCTAAGAACAGCCTTATCAGTTTTACAGCAAAATGAATTTGTTGCTAAGATGTCTAAATGTACATTCTGCCAAACACAAGTGGAGTACCTTGGACATGTGGTCACTAAGCAGGGAGTGCAAGTGGATAACACCAAGATTGCTGCCATCGTTGAATGGCCGCGGCCCACATCAGTAAAGCAGATGCGTGGCATTTTGGGGCTGACTGGGTACTATCGCCATTTCGTAGCTAAGTATGCACATGTGGCAGCTCCATTGACAGACCTGCTCAAACAGAATAGCTTCCGTTGGGACAATGCAGCTGATTTGGCCTTTGAGAAACTTAAATCTGCATTAACTCAGACTCCGGTTCTTGCCTTACCAAATTTCTCAATTCCTTTTGTAGTGGAAACGGATGCCTCGGGCCAAGGCATTGGTGCTGTCCTCTCGCAGAATGGGCATCCAATTGCCTATTTCAGTAAGAAATTGAGTACCAAGTTAGCAATGACATCGGCTTATATTAGAGAACTTTATGCAATCACGCAAGCAGTAGCTAAATGGCGTCATTACCTTTTGGGGCGTCGTTTTTGCATCAAAACTGACCACCAAGAATTGCGTGAACTCATGAATCAAGTAGTGTTAACCCCTGATTAGCAGTACTATCTGACCAAACTCTTGGGCTATGATTTTGAAGTTGTGTATAGATCAGGGGCCTCAAATAGAGCTGCCGATGCCCTTTCCAGACAAGGTGAGGATGCTATTCTAGTTTGCTTCCAAGCTTTCTCCATTGTCCAATCTGCCTTGATTCCAACACTATTTCGTGCCACACGAGAGGATGCGGAAACACAACTGTTAATTGCACAATACAACCAGGGTGAATTAAGTTCTGATTATATGTACAAGGATGGTTTACTAGTGTTTCGGGAAAAGATTTGGGTACTTGATTTCGAAGGTCTTCGTTCCCAATTGCTGCAGGAATTCCATGCTACTCCCATGGCGGGGCATCATGGCGAGCTGAAGACATATAAGGCCATTGGCGATTTGTTTTTTTGGCCGGGCCTGAGAGGACATATCCAGAAATTCGTTCAAGAGTGCACCATCTGCCAATCCACCAAATATATGACCTCCAAGCCACAAGGGTCGCTGCAACCGTTACCTATTCCTCGGAGCCCTTGGACAGAGATCTCAATGGATTTCATTACCCAGCTTCCCAAATCGGCAGGGTTCTCTGCTATTCTAGTGGTTGTGGACCGCTTCAGTAAAACGGCCCACTTCGAGGCTCTTCATTCTGGGTTTACTGCTAACTCTGTCGCCAAGCTCTTCATCGCTACCGTCGTCAAACTTCATGGGTTTCCTTCGGTAATAGTTTATGACAGGGACCCTTTGTTTCTCAGCCGTTTCTGGCGTAGCTTGTTTGAGTTCAGTGGTACTCAGCTTCACTACAGTTCTGCTTACCATCCACAGAGTAATGGTCAAACTGAAGTGACAAATAGATCTCTGCAGCAATACCTTAGGGCTTTCTCTCACTCTCAACCACATCAATGGGCAGCCTTTTTACCATGGGCAGAATTCTGCTACAATAGTTCCTTCCATTCTGCGATCCAGATGACTCCTCATTAGGCTCTCCATGGTTTTCCTATGAATCTGCCGCCAGGGTACACTCCGGGGGCCTCCCTTGTTCTGGAAGTGGACTCCTTCTTGCGCATCCGTGAAATACTGAACGATGAGTTGGGCTTTTATCTCCACCAAGCATGTCTCTGCATGAAGAAGCAAGCTGACAAGCACAGGCGGGATAAGGAGTTCAAAGTTGGTGACTTGGTACTCCTTAAGTTGAAACCATACCGCCAAGTTTCTCTATTTCTCTGAGAACACCCGAAACTGGGACGACGCTACTTCGGACCATATCGGGTGGGCAATACTGCCTATCACCTAGAACTGCCAGAGGAAAGCGATATGAGTAATTGACCTGTTATTTTCGCTCTGTTATTTTTCTTTGTGTTGCTTGAACTGGATTATCACTATGAGGTATGCCTCCATTTTCTCTGTAACGATCGTCTTGTTCTTCTAGATATGAATCTGGCTTCTCTTTGACTAATTCTCCAGTGACGATGTGTTCATTGTTGATGGCTCAGATCTGATTGTTTCTGGATCAATATATGGTTGTTGCAGTAGCTTCGCCCTCATCTCTATCCACTCAATTTCCCAGTCTTCCACCTCTTTCCAGCATATCTCTGGCAAAATTGGTCTCATATCAGGTTGGAATTGATGGAGAAAAGCTAGATCAAAGGTGTCCTAATCTGCATTTGGATTCCGGAGGCTCCATAGTTGAAACCATATCAACGCACGGCCAAAAAAAGCAAGGGAAACCTCCGCCAATCTCTGCGCCTCCGGTGCGCCTCTCCTATTCCAAAATTGCCATGCTGAAATGGACCATCTGTAGCCGCTGCCGATTCCGTTGAATAAAGGGAGTTCATCTTCCGCCATGGAAGACTCTCAATGAAAGCACCAAGGGAGTGTTGCCGTCGATGGAGCTGCATCTCCAGATTGAGTCACCAAGTATGAACCCGGTTGAAGCGCATGTTGTAGATGAAGCAATTGCAGTGCGTGTTGTGGACAAAGCAACAATGTCGCTTCCAACGGCAACCAATAACAATCTCGTCAAAGTGGAGGAAGTTGGCATCGACATCAACAACATCAACAGCAAATTGAAGGCTCAAGCGGAAAGGACATTTTCCCATGCTACTGAGACAACTATTGAGATAGATGCTTTATTCCAAGGTATTGAATTTCAATTTTATATAATTCATGTGAAGGTTGAAGAACTTAACAGAGACTGGATTGAGAAGTGCAAAGAGATAATTCATAAGTGTATTAATGATGCTAAGATGGATAAAAGGGAGATACAAGATGTAGTTAATGTTGATAAAACTGTTGTTTATGGTGCTGCAATTCAAGCTACTTTGCCTGGTGAAAATTATAGCATTGTTCCTAACATGGTACTAGTTAAGGTCATCACACTGTCTCTTGATGTAGCCATTCATGGAGATTTAATGGGGATAGTGATTTCAAAGAACAATGTCATTCATGGGACTAATTTGCTGGGTTTGTTTTTACTTGAAAGGCTTTCTCTTGTTCCTCAAGGCCATTCTAGCAATGATAGCTTTGAATTTGATTTTGATGGTATCTTAATTGGCATTGAAGAAACCAAAAATGTTGATTGGTTCATTATCTTTACTGCTGAGCTCCATTCAATTGCATGCAAGTGGGAGAAGACAAGTGGTTATTTGGAAAGGAGGATTTTTTCACAACTTTTTACTATTATGGATGAATTGAAGTGTAATAATGCTCATGTTATTATTACTGGTACAACAAAGCGTCCAAATAGCATTACCCCAACACTGAGAAGGTTTGACATATTTGATAAAGAAATTGACCTTGGTGATGTTAAGGAAGCTGATCAACTTGTGGCAAGAATCATGAATTCATTTCACAGAAAAGTCAGAGGCTCTGCTATGGTATTGCAGTTCAAGCAATGGGACCCTGAAGACATGTCTTATGTATTATAGAGGATGGTTAGAAGTTCCCATTATCTCTTACAAATTTTAGTACATGTAATTAGCATTTTAATCGTTTTTGTTTTCTTTTATCAACCTTGAGGACAAGGTTGGTTTGAGGAGCGGATAGTATTGATACGAATATATAATAGGGTAATATGGTAATTAGCAAATAATTGAGTACTTAGGTATGAGTGAGTAGTATTAAGTATGGATACTGATGCAAAATAGTATAAATAGAAGTTATGCTATTGTAATAGGTAAGAAAATAGTGAATTGTGATTTTGTGGAGTGCTCCCTAACTTGAAGGGGAATTGTCCTTTGTTCTTCATTTACAGATTATACAATCATACTTTTTCTTCTTCTTCATTATTATTATTGATGATTTTGACACATTCTTTATACTCTAATTTGTGGTTCTTATGCTTGTTCATCCCATACAATATGGGAAAGTGCCGTTGTTCTTGCTATGTTATTTTTCTTTGTGTTGCTTGAACTGGATTATCACAGCAGGTCTACCACCTTAGCAACCCAAGAAGAGTTTGCTTTGGTTTCAAGATAATCCAAATAAAAATACGCTATGTTTGAAGAAATATTTTGTTATTATTATTATTATTTTGAGAAAGCATATATAGTTAAGAAATGGTGAATTCCCACAAAAAAAAGTTAAGAAGTGGTGAATTATTGCCTAAAAGTAGAAGACGGTGGTGGGAGTGGGACAATGACATGCCGCACGGCCACAATAAAAACAAGTCAAACCACGAGGCATTGGAATTAATAAGGATATCATCAACATGATGAATAGCTGCAAAGGCATCTTATATGAGCACATGTAAAATTCCAGCATATTCATCAATATTTTAAAACTATTGCTTTTTTAGTCTTTCAAACGAAGATGATAATCTTCAATCGCCTTTTCCCTTTTGTCATAGTTGTCGGCTGCTGGAAATTTCACCATTAGATACTCTACTCCATATATATCATACTAGCCTCCCTTTTAGAGAAAATAAAAGTTGCCCATCTTTATAACTTATACTATAATAACAACGACGACTAAACACCTCTCATTCTTGTATTGATTAAAAAATAATAAATAAATACATAATTAATTAATAATAATCATATTTTTATAAAAAACAAAAATATGTGTTGTATGAATAATATTTTTCTCAAAGAAAATGTTAAAAAAATTAATATTTTTAGTATAAAAAATAGCTATTAGTTCAAATATAGCATAAATTTTTTAAAAAAATATTAGTCACCTATCATTTTATTTTTTAAAATTCAATTATTTCTATGTTGTCTCTCGTTATTTTATAAGATAAAATTCAACCAGCGTTAATTAATTACTGATTTTATCATAATCATATAAAATTAGATATATCTTTCTATTTGTATTTTTACAAGTTATTGAAATCATATTTTATTATGCAAATATTAAAAGTTATTCATTCGTACTAGTTAGTTAGTTAAAGAGTAGCCACAAGGTCTATACTGTGCACAGAACACACATATATACACATTTGCACAATATAAAAAAAGTTTCATTCTTAAAATTTTATACAATTGCTGTGCTTGATATATAAATTGAAAGACTAAACTATATCAAGGCGAAGGGGGAAAAAAAACAATGTAGGGTTAATTAATATGATCCCCAGAACACAAAATTTAATTTATAGTATTGTACTAATTATTAATGGATGATTCATCATCATCTTGGATATCTGGTTAACAAATAAAGCTGAATACAAGGAGAATTATTCCAAGCCTTAGAGTGAAATCTAAGAATATCTCTTGCCTTTTCTTTCAAATAAGAACTACAATCTGCTTGCATCACCATGCATAGCTTTGACACAGCTCCAACCCTCAGCATTTCTTGAACCACTTCATTCGAACCTGAAAACTTTGAAATCAGCCACAGCACATGGAGGGCTCGATCATCGGTCGCAGCGGAAACCCTCAGCGTCCTCTTCGAAACTACCGCGATCCCCGCCGGGTGGTTCAAGAACTGCTCCCTCCCTTCCGCACACGAACACAGCTGCGCCAAGAGCGTGAATATAAGCTCCGTTAGGTTCTTCTCCGTTGGTTTATCAATGGCGAGTTCGATGAGTTCGGTAACTGCACCGGATTCCACGATCTTGATTCTGTTTCTTCCCAAGGGGCATGTTTCTATGAGCACGTGTAACGCTGATTTGATTGCGTTTTGTTGGGACATTGATGATGATTTGTTTATTCTGATGATGCTACTCACGATTAGTTTGAAGAACTCGTGGGTTAAGCTTCCCAAGAGTGTTGAATCGGTGATTTCGATGGTCAGCTTTAGAATTTGCATTGCTTCGTTTACCATGTTGATTAGGTCGTTGTCCGTTATTGGGAGTTGAAGAATCCAAGTCAACGATTTGATCAAGTCCAAGTTTTCACCCACCAGGGGCTTCATGTTTGTGCCGCCGCCGCCGGCTGCCGACGATGACGATGATGTTGAACTTCTCCATAGTATCCGAAGAATTCTCACTGCTGCTTCAAGGCATCTGGTTTCACCTAATGAAATTTGTACAACAACCTCCATTTTATTATAAAGATTTCATTAAACAAGGTGATTAATTATCTGAAAGAAGTCAATTTTATTTGAAATTACTTGATAAACATTAAGTAGTTGATATATTTAATTAAATTATATTAAAAAAACATTTATATTTTAACTTTTTAAAAAATTATACAAATTTATTCTTAATTTTTATAAAATATTTAATAATTTGTGACCTTAAAAAAAATGGTATAAATATATTTTTCTATTAGTTTAATTTGACTAAAAAAATAAAAACTTTCAGTAAAATTTCTTATAAAATCACTCTTAGAATGAAAAATAAAAATTATAAACATTCTTTAGTAGCTATATAAATAATTTTGGCGAAATTAATTGTAAAATTTATATCTTAAAGAATAATTTAAAGGTGAAATTCAAATGCAGTTAATTTTAACTGAAAATAGTTATATTATATTATTATTTGATAATCTTTAACAAACAATTTAGTTTTATAGAAAGTCAATTGCACGTTAGTATTCGCATTATTTAAAATAATTTATTATATAAAATCTATAATATAAATATTATTTTTACCTTGGTTGGAATTCCTTGCAATGATGAACTGTACCATGGCCTTGGGTACTCCTTCTTCGGCCATGAAGTTTCGATTCCTCTCGCTGTCAGTGGCTAGATCATGGATCTTCTTCAATGAAGTTTCAAAGCTGCGGGGAGCATCAAGATCTTTGAGGAGTTTCTGAAGTTGGGACTTGTCGAGAGGAGGCCTGGGCGTGGGAATCCGATCCACGCCGTTGGATTCGTTGGCTGAACACCACCCTTGGATGAGCCTCCGAAGGGTGTGGTTTGGGGTCAAGAAATTAGAGTCCCTTGGCAATGGTTGCTTTGTAACGGGACAGACGCAATCCTTGGATTTCTGCACCAGCAGCCATTGTTCGATGCTTTCTCTGTCGTATGTTATCCCTGTTACGGTTGTCACCGGGTCCTTCATTATCTGAAGCGAGATGGGACAAAGGAAAAACCGAGGAACTTCGATTTCCGCCATTGTTGATTATTGAGATTATTATTAGGAAGCTAAGAGACACAAATCATGACGAGGATAGCAGAGAGTGATCAAGAGAGGAATATTAATTGATGTTTGTGGAATCAAGATAATAAGAAAGAAAAAATGTGTTTGCTTACTTACTTGGGTAAGAGTTATTTTGCACCTCTTATATATAATAGGAGAAAAATCTTTTAAAATCAGGAACTTGATAAATGAAAAAAAAAAAAGTGGGGATTCCATTATTTTAATTTGATAATGGTAACAAATTTGGTACACAATTTCTATTTAAATATTTTTTCATATATAATTAATAAAAAAGAAATTTTGTTATTTATAAAATTTGAATTTATTATTTCTTAAATAAAATTGAAGTACTTAACAATTAAACAAACTTTAGATTGTTATAAGAGGAAAGTTTAGGACTAGTGTATTTGATTTGTTTTTACCAATATTTTTAATTATAGGTGTATTTAAATATTTTATATACAGAATTATTTAAGTGATGTTGGCTAAAAAAATAAATACATACAGTGCTAAAATAAAGCATTGTAACTTCCATCCGATTTCCTAGTTTAACTTTTTGTTTGGGATCATCATCTCTGTCAGGAAGTCGGATATTGCTTGTGCTTTGATAGCCATCCTGGGTTGGAACAGAATGTCGAACTGTGATAATTCGACGGTCCATCCTAGCATCCGACCTGCCAGATCTGGCTTTTGGAGTATGCTTCGAATGGCTTGGTCAGTTCTGATGACGATGGTGTGACTTTGGAAGTATTGCCGGAGTCGTCTTACCGAGACAATGAGCGCGTATGCCCGCTTCTCAATCTTTGTGTACCGAAGTTCAGCCTCGTGCAGGACTCGGCTGATGAAATATACTGGCATTTGGCTTCCCGACTTGTCTTCTCTTACTAATGCTGCTGCAATGGATTCGTCCGTGACGGACAAGTAGAGGTACAGCGGTTCACCGTTTACTGGTTTTGAGAGGACTGGAGGTTCCGATAATATGGATTCGAATTTGATGAAGGCCTCCTCACATTCCGGCGTCCATTCGAAGTTAATCCCTTTCCTCATCAACTTGAAGAAGGGTAAGGCGTTCCTTGCCGATGCTCCCAGAAAACGGGACAATGCCGTTAGTTTGCCGTTCAGCCGTTGGACCTCTTTTAGGCTGGTTGGGCTTAGGAGCTGAAGAATCGCTTCACATTTCTCTGGATTAACTTCAATTCCTCTTTAGGTTATCATAAACCCTAGAAATTTCCCTGCTTCCATGCCAAAGGCGCATTTTAAGGGATTCAAACGCATTTTGTAGTGTCAGAGGGATTCGAAGACTTCATGGATGTCGGTGATAAGATTCTCCGGGCTCTCCGTTTTGACCAATATGTCGCCTACGTAAACTTCGATATTCCAACCGATGAGGTCTCTGAAGATTTTTGTCATCAGACGTTGATATGTCGATCCGGCGTTCTTTAAGCCAAAAGGCATGGCTGTGTAGCAATAAGTTCCATCCGGAGTGATGAATGCCGTTTTTTCTTCATTGGGTTTATGCATTGGGATCTGGTTGTATCCCGAGTAGGCATCCATGAAGGAGAGGTATTGGCAGCCGGAAGAGGCATCTACCAATCCGTCGATGCTAGGTAGTGGGAAGGCGTCCTTTGGGCAAGCCTTGTTTAGGTTGGAATAATCAACGCACATCCGCCATTTTCCGTTCGCCTTTTTGACAAAGACTACATTCGCCAGCCAAGTAGAGTAAGGTAGTTCTCGGATGAATCCTGCCTCGAGGAGTGCCTTTGTTTGCTTCTTCACTTCTCCCGCCCTTTCGTCTGACATACGTCTCTTGCGTTGGGCAACGGGGCGGTGACTAGGGTCAATGGCCAAGGAGTGCGACATAACCGATGGGTCAATTCCCAGCATATCGGCTGGTGTGAAGGCGAAGAGATCTTCGTTCTTCTTGAGGAAGTCCGAGAGTTCTTGCTTGAGTTCATAGGGTAGATTCCGATTCAAGAACGTGTGGCGTTCTAAGGAATCTCGGATCTGTATCTTTTCCAGATCTTCGTCTGGCTTTGGCCGAGGTTGCTCTTCTATCCTGGCGCCGAGATCGGCTAGGTAAATGCCGGAGGAATCTCGGGATTTGGATCGAAGGGCCAAGTTGTTGTGTTTGCACTTTTCGGCCATTACCCTATCTCCATATAGGGTTCCAAAGTCTCCTGAGTCCGTTTCGTACTTCATCACCAGAAATTTGGTGAATACGGCTGCAGAGAAGTCGTTAATCGTTTTTCTTCCCAAGATGATGTTATAGGCCGTTGAGTCTTTCAACACCACGAATTCGGTCATCACCGTCCTCCGGGAGTTTCCAGTTCCTATGGAAATTGGGAGCTCGATGCTTCCGTCTGGCTTGATGAAGTGATCGCCGAGTCCCATTACTCCTGGTTGGTGGGTCTTGAGGTTGTGGTCCTTAAATCCCAGTACATCAAAGGCATGCCGAAACATAATGTTGGAATCTGCGCCTTTATCAATTAAGATTCTTCGGACTACTCCTGCTCCAACGCGAGCTGAGACTACCATCGGAGCATCGGAATCGGCAATTCCATGTTCAAGGTCTTTGTCACTGAACGTGATCGCTGGGAACTGTGGGGGAGCGCTCTTCACAGTTGCTAGGATCTTGAGATCCTTTTTGTGGGCCGACTTAGATTTCTCTACGTGATTGGCTCCAGTGATCACTGGGACTATGGGCACCGATTCATCATTGTCTCTGAAGTTTCGGGGGTTCCGAATTTCCAGTCCTTCCGACCGTTCTCGTCCAGCATTCCAAGGTTCGCGAATGATTTGAGTGAATTCATTCAGCTTCCCTTCCCTGATGGCTTGTTCAATGGCGTCCTTTAAGTCACAGGAGTCTTCTGTCTTGTGTCCGAATCCCTGGTGGTAATCACAAAACAGGGATTTGTTTTTAGAGTTCTGGGTTCTTCCCCGTAGGGTCCTTGCCCGGGGTAAGATTCCCTTATCTGAAATCTGTTGATATACTTCCGTGATGGATGCTATCAACATGGTATAGTGGTCATACTTCTGTTTGGAGGGTTTAGGGTTTCCTCTGAACTCGTGTGTGCGTTAGCTATCCCTTTGGTATTGCGTCGAGGCGTTACCTCGGGGAGCCGTTTGCTAATTCTTGGTGGCTGCTACTATCTGATTAACCTCTTCGTGGTGAATGAATTCTTTTGCTTTGGCCTGCATCTCTTTACGGGTCCATACCGGTTTGGTAGTCAGCTGCTTTCTAAAGTCGTCATAGGCAAGGCCGTTAGTTAGGCATAAGCTTGCCGCCCCATCGACGAGTCCGTCTATAGTTTTGCATTCAGCGTTAAACCTCTCGATGTACTTCCTCGTGGTCTCATTAGGCCTTTGGACCACAGCAAGGAGGTTGATCGGGTGCTTCTTGTTGTCTATGCTCGTCGTGAACTCGTTGAGGAATAGCTCCCTTATTTCAAAGTAAGTCGAGATTGAACCCGCTGGTAAGGACGTGAACCATTGGGCGGCCGACCCAGTCAAGGCCACCGGAAAGGCTCGACACTTGACTTCATCTATGGCTCCATCACAAATCATCCGGTGTTCAAAGTCGTTGAGGTGAACGTAAGGATCTGTCGATCCGTCGTACTTCATGTCTGTCGGCTTTACAAAGCCTTTGGGAAGTTGGACTTTGAGGATCTGACTCCAGAGAGGAGTTTGTCCATCAACGGGTGGTGTCCCTTCACGGTTTCTCATCCTCTTGTAACGGCGAGGGCGTTTTTCACCTCCCCTCATGGGATTCGTCGGAGGACGAATCCGAGCTTTCATAACTGTCGTCGTGACGTCTCTGTCTGGGGGAGATCGCGGACGTCTTTGGGTTGGGGAGCGAGACCTCGAACGCTCGCGACGCCGGAGAGGTGAACGTTGCCGTGCTCTCAAGTTTTGGGCGACATTCTTGAGTTCCGTATTTTCTTTCCGTAGTTCCTTAACTTCGAGTTCCATCGATTGCATGTGATGCCTCAGATCTTGCATGATCTGGTTGTTATCCAAACTGATCCCGCCGAACGGCCGGGGTTCAGGGTTCCCCGGGCCTAGCCTGTCAAAGGCGCTGGTACTTCTCCGGCCTCCGGATCTATCGCCGCCCGAGTTGGGTTGGTCGTTTTGGGCTCCATCCATCTCGGCGTTCCGACCCGCCGACTCTTGGCTACCGTTTGCGGTTGCATTGAGATCGAGATCGACTTGATGTGGATTTGGCTGCGGGTTCTGACGTTGTTCGTCGCCAGAGTGGTCAATGTAGGGAACTCCTTCTTCATCTTGGTTCACCATTGTTGGTTTTCACTAGAAGTCCCCACAGACGGCGCCAATTTACAGAATGTACCTTAAAGGGGTTTTGGGACTTCCGGAGGGACCAGAGGTGCCAAGGAAGAAGGCTGGAAGTTAATGTGAGTGAGTGGTAGCGTGTAGAGGAAAAGTCGCCAAATAAGGATTTGGGATCCTTCGTATACACAGCAATTGGGTAGGGTTTAGAAGACGTACATGGAGGAGAGCTGATCTCCTCTTTATATACCCGTGATGGTCCCTATTATTTAGGAGATAAATCCATACGAGATCGATGTTGATATGATCGGATCTCGTGATGATCCGATGATCAATGCTTATGGGGCCCATTTTGGATCCGAATAGAATTTGGGGCCGTTTGGCGGTTTTGGGCCGACATAAGAGAGGTTCGCTATGGATTTGGGTTAGGCGAGCCCAATATCCAAAACAGTTAATAATCAGTTTTTGACCAAATAATAAAAGAAAGAAATCTCAAATAAATTATCAATAAAACACAAAATTAAATAGAAATAAAAAGAATAAATTTAAAATAATATAATGGAAAGAAAATTAATTCACACCATAAAATAAATACGTATTTAATAAATATAATTAAATTGCCTAGTAATTAAAAGTCATAAAGACTCAAAATTTGTCAACGGTGCATTGTTTGGTCAAACATAACTACTGCCGCAGTTTGAAGTGCGTATTCATCTAGATGCATGAATTTCTAGATGCACACTACATTCTGCCACGTGTTATGATGTTAGTGGTCACTTATCTCAGACGACGGCTGCTACCAAATTAAAGCTGATGCATGCATTGCTTTGGATAGGAACTATTTGCATATAATAACATAATACTCCACAAAAAAAATACATATTTAATACATGTTATTTCTGTTTTGGCGAACCACACATATCTTCCTACTTAAAACAATTTTGTTTTATATTGGAGATTTATGCAGATTATTGTTTGTTGACTTTGATTATTTTATTCTTGGTAGTCTAAAAATTTTTTTAGTCACACTTATTATATACGTACTTTATTTTGTAATTAAAAAAGGTTTCGTTGTTACACACTCTAGACATCAATTTGACACCTATATAAAATACGATTATTAAAGTATTAACTGTTTTTTATTTTTTGTGGTCCACCTATAATAATCATATTTTTATACGAATCTGTGAAAAAAGTGTGTGAATAGCATTATTCATTAAAAACAAATATCTATTGTGTTTTTAAAATATGAACATTAATTATATTCAAAATTAAATAATTCTATTTGCACACTAAAATCAGCCATCAGTGTATAATACGCGTTGAAATACAAAATATATATGTAGTTTAATTTAATTTTAGTGTGTATTTAATATTTTAATGAGTATTATACACTGATAGCTGATTTGGTGGCTAATTTTAATATACATCTAGCATATATATATATATATATTTTAATAAACGAAACAATCGATATAGATTTTTTTATGATATTTTTTAACAAGTAGTTTAAAAATTAATTTATCATTAATATAAACTCTATTTAAAAATATTGTTGACAATAAATAAATTATTACATATATAAATATCTTAACCACTTAAATTCATTAGGATTATATTGATATTGTGAAGAATTTGACTATCATGAAAATCTCAAATTTAAATCTTATATATTTGGCATCATGTAGATAAAACTTGTTAACTTTCAAATCATAAAAGAGACAGAGCAAGCAAAACAAAATAAGTTTCAAAGTTAATGATGCTCAAGTAACTAGGAACACACAATAATAATGATACTTTTTAAATGAAAAGGTTAGGTGTAATATATAATTTATAATTAAGGAGAGATGTATATTCTTACACTAGTATAAGTCAAATTCAACCATCCTAAAGTCACTCATTAGTAAGATCCTTAGTTATTTACAATTCCTATGGATTAGCAAGAATAAATTAAAATTTATGATTTCAAAAATCTTACATAACATTGCAGCACATATATACACAAAAATTCGATCTTTTACTACTGTAATGTAATCAAAATTATCTGATTTTCCTCTTTCCCCCTCTTATTATGTGTGTTTTGGAATATATATTTTTCTTATTTTCAGTGCAAAGAACAAACCGTAGTTGGGATTTAAAATTGTTGTGCGGAATTTTCAAAGATGGCTATTATTGTATCCTATATGTGATGTTGAGTTTGAATTCAAACTTTGGATAGAAAAATATACCCTTGTTTTCTTTATCCATTTCCTAGATATGATAGTCATTAGTCAAATAGAATTCTTGGACGCTAATGCGTGCGATATTGATTAATATTATTTAAGATTTATATATATAATAACTGATTTAAGATTTATATATGATATGATATTTAGTCTTATTTAAAAGTATTCATGTAAGTATATATTGAGTTGAGTATAATTCATTTAAATATTGCATGATCATACCATTATTTCTGAGATTAAAATTCCATAATTTGTAATTAGATTTTTTTTTTTTTTGGTATTGAATTTGCAATTAGATATTATTAGCAAGCATTTTTTTAAGGAAAAACTTCTTCACACCTTTTTTTTTGGTATGAACGTACCCTAGTTTTTTGGACTGTCTTTTTTCTTTTTTCCGTAGGAGTAGTATGGACCGCAATCAATTAAAGTAACATCAACTCTTTTTTTAAAAACTTGGACATCATATTAATGACAAAGAAGGGTATATATAGAGTAACCAATCTGTGGGCTCTTGTTATTGGGCTCACCGGTGCATAAATTTTGATTTAGCAAGTAATTAGTTTACTTGTAAGTAAGCAAGTGTAAAATGTTTAAATTTAGTCTTTTGTATTCAGAATTAAGTAAAGTTAACAATAAACTTTTAAACCAGTTGTCCATATATACATATAGCCAATCTGCCATGATTGTGAAAGTCTCAATGTTTTGAGAAGCCACGACTTTAATTTCTTGAACATGGAATTATTATTATTATTGTATGTCCAAAAAACATACACCATCAAGTTTGACTGTGCTGCAAATACAACCTTACATATCTTAGTTACTTTTGAAATTAAACTTGTTAAGGTTGAAGCTACCAAAGAGAGAATGAAGGAGTAGTTAGAGGGTCTTTCTCGAGGCGCACCTTGTTGTATATGTTAATGGTGTTTGGAGTGTTAGTTGGTAACGTTGTAGATGTTGGCGATGGAAACAAAGATTTGAGAGAACGAAAGAACGCCATTTATTTGGATCACACACTGCGGAATCGGAGAATATCTATTATTGGAGAGTCAAGTTATCGTTTAATTGGAACCACTTTGTTGCATGGGCTTCTTCTTCATTTTCCTTTCTAGTTCTTCGCTATATATATTAGTTTCAATTTAATGGTTGTTAGTTACTAGTACATATTTAATGTTGCCAAGACTTGTTAGTTACTAATCAAGAATCATGTACTTTAAAAAGTAAATTCATCTAGCATGCTTAAATCACAATCATTTTTCTCATAATTAAAACTCACAAGTCTATTAGTGCGGAAGATTCAGGACAAAATCCAAGTAGATAAAGACAAGGCACACTGCATAATGCCAACTGGGTAGTATTTATATAGATGATTATTCATCTTTTTTACATTTTAATAATCTGCACGCATCAGCAGAAACATATGCTCTTGTTGTCATACAGGGACTCTTAGTTCAACTAAAATATCTTTCTTCTATGTTCTAATTAGTGAATTACTAACGATATTAAATTGTATTATTATTATTAATAACTTAACTAGAACAAATCACAAATGAGTTTAGATTATTCTAAAGTGAATTTATTAATTCACTTAAGTAAGTGTTAGAATTTAAAATATATCTTATACATATAGTAACTCGTTAATCAGCAATAAATTTTTAAATAAAATTTAAATTAATAATAAATTAATTTTTAACCTATCAAATTAAAAAATATTATAGCTATAACCAAATAAATTGATTCAATGTGCTATATTCTAGATATAATAAAAAACAGCCCAAGGCAAAATTAAAGCAGGAATATTTTTAAAGTACGTGTGACTTTAATTTATTAATAATAAATAATGATGTTAATGAAGAATGATGATAGAGCAGAACATAGTCCAACAAAAGCGGATCTTGCTATATCCATACATAATGGGATAAGGAAGGATAACACAATAATTTAGGTACAAGAGAGATACGCTGCTGCAACACCGACTATAGTCCATAGACTACACAATCATTGCATTTGCTTCATTATTTATTACACATACTGCTCTCATCTCTGACACCGACACTGATATTATGCCCAACATTCACAAATATATATTTATTTCCTCATGCATGTCCCATTTATTATATATTCACCCTAGTTAAAATAACCTAGATTTTGTACTGCATCCATCACTTGGGGATTTCAGTCATTTTCGCATATGTACCTCTTCCACTAGCAGATTCACAAAGATTAAGGATGACCTGGCCATATGCTCTAGTCTGGTAAAAAATAAGACAGCTAACATTCTATGTATGGAAATTAAATAGGCACTATTTTTAATTATTTATATAAAACATACATTAATAATATATATTAATACATGATACCTAATTTACTGACTTATTTTTTTAAAATTGAGTTTTTTTTAATTATATTGTACGTATATAAAAATTAGTTATTAATCACTTATAGTATATAAAAATATATATTTAATATTTTATAAACAAAAAATCACTACAGTATTTTTAATAAGTTTAATTATTGGTCTATTATAAATATAGTACTATGTATGATATATTTGATTATTTTAGTAACTAATTTTTAGCGCATATCAAGTATAGACAATTTTTGTTTTTTTTTAATGGTTAATTGACTATCATTTATGATTTTATCCAATTAATACATTGGCCTTAATTAACAAAGGTATGCCTTACTTTATGTTGTAGTTTTGGAATAAATATTGATACCTAAAAAACAAAAATCATTAATAGTTTTTTTATATATATATAATTTCCTCATCATCAGTATGTAGTATATATTCACAACAATTATTGTCTTACATATATATTTTTAGGCAAATACTTTTAAAATGGTAATGCTTTTATATAAATACTAAAATCTAACCATTCAATTTACAATCTAATGGTTAAAATAAAAAATTTTCATATGAAGACATTTTTCAAATAATCATTGTAGTATCCACCATATTTTTATTGTGAGTTTCTTTCATTTTGAGTGAAATAATATATAATACTGGCATGCAAAGTTGGAAGAATAAACCAGTAAACCACACATACATAGTTAGATATGATGATTTTGATGATGATGATTATTAATATTATGTCCACTAATAAAAGTTAAGAAGGTCCTAATATAATCCGTGAGTAATTATTATGAGGAAGCATACCAAATCCATGATTTAGGTATGGATTAAGCATGAGAAGGAAGAAGAGCTAGCTGTGTGTTGTACGTGTTGATGAATTGAATGGGACCCGCAAGGAAGGGGCACTAATTAATATTCTATGGACGTAGCTTTGTTTTTAGTAGTGTGTCTTGTTATTCTATCTATCTATCTCTTTTTCGTTTTGGTCCCGCCATAATTAAGCAGATAGGGATGCCCACATACACCTCATTTTATTTTTCATGTTCCAATTTGTTAGATGCCATCTTCTCACGCCACACACATATATGCATATATATGGAGTATGTAGGAGTAGTAGCTTAGTAGTTTGTAACGTAACCTACAAGCCTTTTAATAATTTAGAGAGAGATCCAGACGGAGAGGGGGGTGAATGTCTGTGTGGACCTTGACATAAACAATTCAGAATTCAACAAACTAATAAAAATTTAATCAACATCAATCAACAATTTAAATTGAATGTTTTATTTTTTTAGTTTTCAGATGTTTTGTTTATATTGTTGGTTACTTTAGGTTTCAAATATTCTATTTCTAAAAAAGTTATGGATGTTACGATCCACAAGGTTTCATTGTGGATGTTTTATAAATAACAATTACAAATGTTCTATTTTTCTTGATTAATTTATTAGTTAGAAAAATATTGATTAACTCTACTTTTACTTCAGAATTATATCATTTGGGATAATCATATTTTTTAGCATTAAATTCTTAGGTTTTATTCTTCTTATTGTTGTCTTTGAATAATAGTCTTGCTTATATTTATATTCATTTCTTGGTTTAGAGATTAGTTTGTGAGTTACTTTAGATTTTGAAGAAGATTCATCTAGTCTAGATATATGGCATGTTTCTCTTTAGAGTCATTATAAATGATGCTTAAGATATATATCCTTCACTAATATATAATAAAATAAACTTCAAGACAATACACATGAACCAAACCCAATGTCTTAATTATATATATAGATGTTTAATTTAGATCGAATTAGCAATTAAAATCTAATGAAGGAGGAAATTGATTAAGCTAAAGGAAGAAAGTTCATGGGATCACAACTAATTAACTCTGAAGTAGGTGTGTTGTTCCCATTTTGATTTGGTAATAAGGAATGGCCTCATTATGTAATAATAAGTCAAAACAGGAAATTATCGAAATTTATGTTTGAGTAATAATAGAGATCCAATAATCTAAAGTTATTTTATTTAATTTAATATTTATAATTTCATATATTTAATATATGAATAATTACACACATATTATATGTTAAAAAAACACACATATTATATTTAATATCACGCATTTATTTCAATAATAATAATTAATAATTAAAAAACAAAAATAAAAAACAAATTATAACTATCTTTATTAGCTTCCAAATTTTGCCCTCAAACATTATTGCAGCTTCAATAAAAATAAATAAAGCTGACTCAGCTATATACATATAGAACAGCTTATTTTTAATTTATTTGCATGCATGCAGTAGTAGTATCAAATACTAGAATTAAATAATTCATTCAAATAATAACTCTCATTTCATCATATATTATTATAATATTACCTCATGTCTTCAGCGATTCCAACCCTAGCCGCCAGACATGTATATGTATACTTAGAATAATATATATACAGATGCAAATAACACACAATAATTAAGCTATAAAGCAAGCAACAAATTAAAAGTCACATGTTGGAATACTCAATTCATTATACAAAATAATAATAATAATAATAATAATAATAATAATAATAATAATAATAATGCTCCTCCTTCATTCCTTCTATATATATATATGGCTTCTCAGCTCCTATAAAAAGAAATCATATTGAAATCATCAAATCCTTTCTACACAAACACCTTCCTAGCTACCTACATATCCAATACCCTATACAAATATACCTCCCCCAATACTTTATGAATCCTATAGCATCATTACAGAATGAAGCTTAGCTTGTCCCTTCTATAGCTCTACAACAGGAAAATCAATATACCAGAAAAAAAGAATAATACAGGAATATATATATATATATAAAGTTTCATGGCAATTCAAGTGACTGTATATTATGTAAAACCACTTTCTCTCTTTTTTTCTCATCAAGCCACAAAATCATGCAATAATTGTGCAGCAAACCTCTTTCTGTTCTGAATGTCAATGCTCTCATAGGTAGGTCCAGGGTGAGAAGAGCTTGGATTGTTGATCACACAAAACTCATTCCCATTGTTTCCAATCTCAAGTCTTCTTCCCAAACCATGCATATTCTGTGGCAGGAATCCATGTTGAGTTGCTGACATAGGAAGATTGTTCTCATTATGTGGAAGTCCCAGGGTGAGAGACACACCATTGCTGCCTTGAAACCTTGAAGAACCTAACTGATGATGATGGTGAGGATGATGATGATCAGCAGTGACATTGTTGAACCTGGTTCCAATGTCTTCATTTGAGAAAGCTCCATAGCCAGTGATATTATTATTGGCTTCTCTATGATCCCCATTCATGTTGTTTTGGTGATGATGCTTCATTTCCATGTCCATTGAGAGGATACTACTTGGGGAGTTATGCATAATTTCTGAAGCGTTTCTTGCTTTGTTTGGGCTCCTAATTTGCATGTCAGAGGAAGAACCTGCAAGATGGAAACCGGTGTGGGATTGAAGGGATCCTCCTCCACCTCCACCACCACCCATGGGAGAGGTGGACAAGGAAGAATTCGCCGAGATGTCGCCGGCGGTGGGAGAGTTGTTGTTGTTGAAGCATTCTTGTTTTGATTGATGAAGAACTTTTATGGGATCAAGAACTGGATTATTATTATCTGATGCTGCTGCATTATTATTAGTAGCATTTGATGCGGACCCTAGTAACTCCTTGCTTGATTCCTTTGATCTCTCTGAACCATTGTTGTTATTGTTTTCTTGCTCCTTCACTTCTTCCATGTACATTTCCTCAACCATTGGCTTCCATAGTCGAACCCTTGCATTGATGAACCAGTTAGACACCTGCATATGCATGTTCAACCATTTCTTAGTTATCGATTACACATTTAATTTATTGATTGAATATGAAAATGATGAATCATATTTGCTGACTTATAATATACATGTCTCTGTATACAGATTTTGAAAAGGATGATTCTGTCCGTATGATTGATCAAACAAGTGTACGGACTCACATAGTCTAAAATATAGTATCTACGTATATAGAACATCGACCATCGTATATATACCTGGCTCCTAGTAAGTCCAGTTTGCTTTGCTAGCATAACTTTATCAGAGTCCTTGGGATAACTGCAGGGTCAAAATTGGAATAATGAAAAGTGTGATATGATAATTAATTAAGTTATTGAAGAATGAGTAGTTAATAATTAGTTAGTTGTAACTAACTTACGGGTGAAGGAAATGCTCAAAAAGCCAAGCACGGAGAATAGAAACAGCGCGTTCAGGTAATCCTCTCTGCGGCCTCCAAGCATTGGGCTGAATCATGCCGAGTTGCTGAAGTGCTCTTTGTTGGCGAAGATGGTGATCCACATACCTAAGCCTGGAACCTTCTACCTTGGCTCCTAAGCAATCATCCTCTCCCAGTGTCTTGCTGGTTGCTCTAATCTGTGAAGATA
>JASCZI010211497.1:49810-69199 GCA_036250425.1 Stylosanthes scabra
CGAGATTGTCTTTAGGGCTAGCGAAGTGTACGACCTCGCCGCCCCGAACCCCGCGGCTTGCTCAAACGACGATATCACCACTTGCATTTGGTGGTGGTATTGCCGGTACCTTTGTTCTACCTGCATCATAATAATAATAATTAAGAATTAAGAACCATGAAAAAAGGACAATGACTCAACTAAAAGGTAGTAGTAAGAGAATATATTACTTTAACTCTCTGAAAGATAGATAGGTGTTGGAATTGACCCAATGCAAATGGGTCCAAACACACAGAAATTATTATATTATTATTCTCTCTGACACACCATCTAGTTCTCATCAACACATTACTTTCCTTTTCCTCTCTACTACTTATATTTATTTATAGGACAATAATGGACACAAGAAGTAAGAACTGATGAAAACGATGGAGTGTGTGTTTAGTTCCTCCATATGTCAATTTCAATGAACCATGCCACACCACTGTCACATTCTTGATTATTCCTCCAAAAGCTGATCGATGAATCCCGCACACATTACTTACTCGCTCGCATTCAACATGAATTGAATTGAATGATGACAACAAAAACCAAAAGCCGCAGCAGCAATTATTATTACCGAATATACTAGTACACCATTAGTACTTTCCCATGTATAATAATAATAATAATAAAAAGAAAGAGAAAACCGAATTAACTAACAAGAAATTAAAGCTTATTATAAGAAGATTATAGATATTTATTATGGTTATTACCTCATCGAGCATGGTTACAAGCTTGGATTTCTTCATCTGAAGCTCTTGCCTCTGAGCAGTGCTCAGTTCAGCAACATGCTTCCCCGCATCACTGTTTTCTCCTGCTCCTCCTCCGCCACCGCCGCCACTTGAGCCTTCACCGACTCCAGAATTTGATTCCCTATTTGGCTTGATCTTCTCTGCTGTTGCGAGCAAGTCCTCCTTAGATGAAATTCCCTTATTGCCAACGTTCACCACCTCATCGAGAAGCTCCTGTGCGGCTTTCAGGTACTTTGATCCCAACAGAACACCCTGCACGCCCGAGATCCCGTTTGACGGTGATGACGGCGAGTTGCCGACACCTCCGGCAACAGCAACTTCAACCTCGCCGGAGAGAGACCTGTAGGCACCTGTTTGCTGCTGTGAGGAGAGGCTGAGCGACAAGCCCTGCTGACTAGGCCGCCGGAAACCCATGTCGGCGCCTCCCGAGCTGCTGGACGGTGACGGCTGAGGCTGGTCCACCACAGATCCCCACAGATTGTACTGCACGCGCGGAGCCGCAGATGCGCCGGAGAAGCCGTGGAAAGAAGCCGGAGCAGAAGCGGTGGCGATGTCATGGTGTCCAAAGAGAGAAGAGCGGGAGTGCTCATCGGAGGTTGGAAGTCGATGAATGAGTAGATGGTGGTTTTGTTGGTGTGGTGGCGGGGGCGCGTGGGGTAAGTTAGCAAGGTTGAGCGCGTGAGATTGGTGGTTAGGATTAAGAAGAAGCATGTTTTGCGTCGGCGCGTCAGAATAGGGCACGTGGTGGTAGTTTGGGTTCATAAGGTAAAGTGTGTGCAAGGCACCTTCTGCAGAAGCTGATGGCGATGAAGATTGCATTTCAGAATTGCTTCCATGAAAGTACGTTGCCATCTCTCTGATCTCAAATTCTCTCTTTCCCCTGCTGCTTCTGTACGGAAGAACCAAAAACAATGAAACTTTCTATAATTAGTTCCTCTTCTTTTTATTTCTCTGCACCACAATCATTAGTATTTATAAAAAAGCATATATTATAATATATTTAAATACATACATGCTTGGTTCAATTCCCCTTAGCTTGCTTGCTAGTCACAGATCCTGCAAATTAAAAAAGCAAAAAAGAAATATCATTATTAGAATATGATTTTTTTTTAATTGGATCTGAATTGAAATTTGATAGTGAAATCAAAGAGACACACAAAAAAGAAAGAAATAAAGAATAGAAAAATGGAAGAGAGTTGAGAGGGTGAGTTGTTTTCATACCATATTTTTTGGGAATAAATAAATAATGATTGATGATCTTTAATCTTGAAGAAGATATAAGGGTAGAAAGCTGCTATCTAAGCTTATTTGACAAACTATGTATCCATCATCATCTATCTCCCAAAAGCTTTCTTCATTCACCTTTTGCTTTCAAACTTGGGATTGGATTTCGGATTCACTCGCCATAGTTTTCAACTCCTCTTGCTTCCTCTTCCTTTAAACTCTGCTCTCTCTCTCTCTCCCTGCAACACCGAGTGATAAATTTCTAAAGAGATTTATATAATAATAATATATTTTAAAGAAGAAAACAAAGACAAGTGAGTGATTATTATTAGTGATGACTGATGACTTTAGTGGCCCGTTTTTAATAAAAAAAATCTGATTAATTAATAAATAAATAATAGATTTTAATATAATATTGGAATTGACCTGTATATGTGTATTTATCAACAATAATAGACAGCTCGAAAGTAATTTTCTTGTTTTGTTATACACACTCAGATATAGCGTTCGCTATGTGCGTCTTATCCTCCACACTTTTTCTTTTATTTATTTATTTAATTCTTTTTTGTGCGTGTCTGTTTGGTATGCATAAAAAATTAGAAAACCTCATTCATTCATAGCTAGACATGAATCCACTCTACTCTTAGCTAGCTTGTTTAATTATTATTATTATAAACCAAACACTACCCTAATCAACAACCCTCCAAATCCGCACTTAACTTATTCAAATTCAATTCATAAAAAAAGAAAAAAAAGTGGATGACGGTAAGAAATGGAAAAACTTACATCTTCAAGAAATTAAATCTGATTTATCATTTTTACGAGTAATTTAATTAACAAGGTTCATCATCTTCGCACTATGCGCGTACGGGAGACACTAATAAGGAAATAAACATGCGCCACATAAATTTAATTAATTATTTGGCAAATGAAAAATAAAAATTAAAAATTAAAAAAATAATTAATTATAGGTAGCAACATATGAGCTACAAAATCGTCCCCACAAAATGTATGTGTTACAGCATGAGCGGTCGCACCCACCAATGAATTATTATCTTTGTTTGGAAAGGTAAAATAAAAAAGTAGGTTTCAATTAATTGCATTGTCGGTCCCTAAAATATTCTCCTAGCTACTTCTTTCTTCTAATTTCGTCATTTACAACATTTACCTTGCAATTTATAGTGAAATTATAACAATTTTGATTGGTTTTAATTAATAAAAAAATGTCATTTTACTCATCTTTAAAAAGAATTTGAAAAACTACTGTTATGTGTATATTTGCGCCTAAAACTCAATTAAAATATTTTAGTTAATTAGTTAAATTTTTATAAATAATGAAAATAATATTATAATTGGTATGAATAAAAATAGTAAAATGTCTTTTTTCCTTTTGGTTTTTTTTGAAAAATTTTCTCTTCTTCGTCTCTAATTCTGTTTTAATTTTTTTCCAATCTCTTCTATTGTTAAGAGTAATAAATAAGAATACTACTAAGAGAAAAATTAAAAAAATTTGAGGAAAATTAAAGAAGAATTAAAGAGAATTAGAAAAAAAAAAAATTCTAAATTAGGACCAAATAAAAAATGAATCATTCACTGATTTTATACATATCAATTACAATATTACTTTTATTATTTATAAATAACTAAATAACTAATTAACTAAAATGCTCTAACAGGGCTTTAGGCCCAATTATGCACATAACAATAACATAAATTAAGAATTCTAAATTTTTATGTTATAAAAAGTCTAATATTATAACAATCCACTTCAAGAACTTATATATCCACTTTTTTATAAAAATAAATAAATAAATAAAGGGATATATGTGAATAGTTATATCTCCAACAACATATTAGTTTAAATTGATTTTATGTTAACACTTGTCATACTTTAATCTAAATAATGAGCTTATATTAGATTCATTAGCATATGCTTTTGAGCTCAACTTGAAAACTTATAGTTGTAGATAACCTAGTTATAGCAATAAATTTAAATAAAAGAAATAAATAAGTAGGTGAGCCAAACAAGAGCATACAATAATAATTCCCATTAAAAGTTTAATTAATTAGCAAAAAGTTTATTTATGTATCAGCCCATACTTAATTTAATAGTTGTTAACACGTGTGTATTTGTTAACATTCATATGCATTTATAATCACACATATACACAGATGTAATATCGAAGAACTTAATTATTTAACAAATTAAATGATAATATAACTAATTACACTTAAATTAACTTGACACCAAAAAAAGTGAATAACACCAAAAAAAAAAAAAAGTCTATCTTCAAATCTAAACTAGCTATGTTTCAGTATACAAAGGACTACTTGTCTATTATTATGATGAGTCCATTTCTTTTAGCTACTATTTCCTATAAGCTGTATCTAAAATTGAGGGATTACATTGCATCATTATAAACGTCACATGTAAAAAAAGTTAACTCTAAAAGTTTGAAGATGGCCCCGATCTGATTAGACCAACTGTTTCTCTCTACGTATTATTATAATATCTAGCAATAATTAATGTGATTATATATATGTAACTTGTAATAATAACTTATTAGTAGTGGACATATTATTTTTAGACACTTTAATACAAGCACCAGAAGAAGGTAGTGGTAAAGGATAAGAATGAGGAAGTTATTCCTCTTATGAGATCATTCATTTTAAAAATTTATGTTCATAAATTAAGATATACATGAATAATAATTATATATATTTTATAATATTTATCACTTGTTAGGTTTTTAAATGATAAAATAATGATTAATTTTGCCTTTTCTAAAAACATATAATAATTTCAATCTAGAATCTACCATTTCATGCATCTTCTCAAAGAACTTCGTAGAATGGTTTCATAATGGACGAGGTTTAAAATTTTTTTCCAAAAAAAAAAAGAAGAAAAGATAAGAACACATAATAATTAAGTTGGTGTGTGTGGAGATCGAATAGATTGACAAGTGGAATTTCACTTTTATTTTTAGATCTATCATCAAGGTTAATTTCACTTTTTAGCGACAAATATCTAATCAAGATGATAATTAAGAGAAAAGGAATCTATTAAGTCATTATTAAAAAGTGGATTAAGGGGATAATATAATGGGTATCTGTGTTTAATGCATAATTTAATCTTTGAAGTTAGGAGTTGCAATTTTTGATGCCCATGATGGGCACAAGCTACCTTTGTCATTTTGCCATTTGTTAAAATAAATAGAGTACTAATAAAGTTCATAATATTAAATTAATTAACTACACACACATACACCTATCACTCTCCATGAGGCTAATTTTGTACCATAAGATGAGATAGAGATGATGAGATCCGGCCCAATACAAATAATATACTTTGTGATTTCACGTCATTACTATTTGATTAAGGCATCCATGCTTAATGCTGAGATATTTGTAACCAAATAGTGTTCATTCCTCAACTTGCTCCCTTTGCGGAAATTGATGGCTTCTCTAAGACTTTTCTTCCCCCCTTGCTTGTTCCTTGTCTTCTTATTATTGTCTCACTATTTTTCTATGTTTAGCTCTTTTTTCCACCCTCTATACCTGCTACTTATAATAATAATTTATCAATCAAGGCACATTTTTATTGTATTTTTTCGTTTTCTTTTCTCATTTTTGGGTATGTGTTGAATATCATGTTGATAACTATATGGTGCAAATATGTGAATAACAGATTTTTAAATCATTAGATAGTCTCTGTTGCTGAGTTGCTCTATTATATATATGCAATAATGTTATGTGACCAAAATAGGTAATAATATCTAACATTTTATATATATATTTTTTATTTTTTAGTTATTAATTAAGTAAAATTAATAGTATAATTTACTTATTCATTTAAAAGTTTTATTATATCTACTACTATTTACGTAGGTCTTCCCCTTAGTTTAATTTTTGAAAAAAATGGTATTAGAGTTTATATGACTTAATGATTTAAAGTTTGCTACTTATTAATTAATCCATAAAATTTCAATAAAAAAACAAATAAAAAATTTTATGCAAAAAATTACATAAATCTAAATAATTCTTTTATCAATTCAATATTTTTTAAAAGAGTGGTTCTATGATAATATTAATTTTTGTTGGATTAAAATTTTGCTATTGTATATAATTTTTCATTTCATATAGATGATATAATCGTTTTAAGTTTTAAAACCCAACCAACCGAAAATATGTAATACATGGGCAAAATTTATGATCAAAATATTATTTATACACTAGAATTATATTAGCCAATATATATTTGTATATATATATAAATATAGGTATTATAGTTTAATTCATTTTAAATATATAATTTGTATTTAATATGTATTTTATTCTAATAATAATAATATCTAGCATTATCCAAATTATCACTGTATAAAAATGAAAAGACAGTAGTCTCCTCCTAGCCAATCAATAAGTAGTAGTAGTGAAGATTAGATTATATTGCGCATTATTGGCATATCAAAGCAAAGGTATACATATATAGGAGACTAGCTTAATAATAGCATATATATATTCAAGCACATATCTTGGATTTGTTGGGATTGATGAAATTAAAGGTGTGGCTGCCACTTTAATTTCTTCTGTAGAGGATAGATTGCTGAATTGCTATCAAGATAAACGACTACATATATATAAATGCTTTTCATGTTTTCACCTTGTATATGTAATGTGCCTCATATATATTCTGATTAGGGATACCTCCATAGAAATGAGTGCTCATCCAAACAGCCCCATATATATAGTGACTAGTACTACTTTTGCATGGTGGCCAAAATAATCATTGTGTTATTGGTCCACAAAAAGTGTGTCTACTACCAAGTCAATCAAAATTTGAACATGGAGAATCGCAAAAGTTAAATTTTCTATCTATTCATCCCTTGCTTTTGCACCTCCTCTTGTTATTATTATTATTGTTAGCTCCAAACTAAGTGAACTAACGTGACCCTTTCATCATAATTTCAATTGTCAAGTCTCTTTAGAATAAAGTCATTAGATAATCTATAATATAGTAAGATATTTTTTATTCTTTAAACTAGTTTTTTAATGTTAAGTTAGCTAATTCAGTTTCAATTTTAATATAACATCAGAGCTTATTCAATCTAATAATATATTAATTTATTCATTTATCTCGTTACAAACAACTAACCATATTTAATTACTCTTCTTCATAGAAAAAAAATTTTTTATTAGCGTGCAAATATTGGTAAAACAATAAATTGTGAAGTTAATTACTCTAAAATTAAGATAATGAATTCACAATTTTGACCTCTAGCTAGTATTAAATTTCTTATTAATTGATGCAGACATAATGCAAGTTACCTTATCTTTCTAGTAGCTTGTAGTGTATGTTAGTTTTAAATAATTTTTTTAATATTTTATCCTTTTATACTTCCAAAAAAAATATAATTTATTTAAACTTTTACTCATTTAAATGCAAAAAAAAAAAAAAAAATCAAGAGAATATATATTAAGTTAGGACTCCCAAATTACACTATGTGATATGATGGAAAGATAAAAGAGAAAGTGTGATCTTGAAAATTGAAATTCTAAAGGTGGAATTGTGTGTTGGCAAGTTGCAGCATATATATATAATATATATATAGAACGAGCATGAAAAGAAGAATTAATTAGTAATTAAAATAAAAGCATTTCATGCCAAAAATAAAATAAAATAAAATAAAAAGCATTTAGCTTATTGGACAGGACCTCGAAATGAGCAGTTGCTTGTGCCAATGGACCACAAGGACCAAGTTAGGAGTTAAGGGTTAGTTCTTAATGTGAAGTTAATTGAGCAATCTTAATTCCCTTACTTGATGGAATTAGCAATATTTATGGAATTATATATCGTTTCATCATCTGATATAGTCATTTGTTTGTTTCTTCCTAATAATTTAATCTGTTAGTAAAATTTATGACATAATTAATATCTGAGTTATTATCATCATTTAGAGATTTAAAGTTGGATTTCTATTGAATTTGCATAAAAAAATTTTCGTAAGTTTATTAGCAATGTAGTTATTTAAACTTCTCTTTGTATGGATTTATGTTTCTAAAAAAGGTAGTTTAAGAAGAAAACCATATTGTTATCGCTTTATAAGGTGGATAGCTACTTTAATTGAGAGAATAGCATGAGTGATTGAGTGTTGTGTTGAAGTGATTGTATATATTACAACATCTTCCATGTTTAATATTAATTTAATATCAATTTTGAGTCTTACACAATGTTATATTAATATTTGTAGAATAATTATGTTAATTGATATTATATTTAAAATATTTCCTTTAATATTTAGTTTTAATTTAACATTAATTTAATTTCCACCCAATTTAATATTAAATCAGTTTAATTATATCTTTTGAAAAAAAATGATGTCCAAAAAATTTACCATTGAAATTGGTCCTAGTGATAAATCACGCATGCATGATAATGAATTGAGTTTTGTGGATATATCCCACTTAGCTTCATTCCCAATTGGTCTCATCCATGCTAGCGAGTAATACGGCTGCGGTCGTAGTAGCCCCCACCTCCCACCCTTCATTATTCACAATAACCACTTAAACACACCCAACAATAATGCAACCACAGCAGGAAAAAATATCACTTCATCAGCCATTATCATTCTATCCAACACCCAACGTCCTTATCATCAAATAGTAACCTGATACATGTATCACATACTTTAATTCATTTACTATTAAATGAGTTGTGCATTTACAATATACATAATATTTGTATGTTAATATATATATTCTACTTAAAATTGTACCCGAAGAAAAAGTTGTAGAAAAAAAATACATTTTTAAATAGAGATGTAAAAATATATAGAAATACAGAAATATAATGATAATTGTTAATTTTTAATGTATATATATATGGAAAAATATATCAAATAAAATCAATCATCAGATATAATATATCTGTATATATATATTTATATCATTTAACATTTATATTTTAGAATTCTTAAAAAAATATATAGATAGGAAACTAATTGAAGTATGTTAAGATTGAGTCACTTAACGATTGTCCAAATGACTTAAATGGGGTACCAAACTTCAATGATTAAAGTAAGAAAATGTTTCTTCGATGGTCAAGTTTTCTGACGCGACCGAGAGCTATGACGGAAAAAGAGGTTAATGTGTGTAAAAACAATCCTACAAGCCCATAATTAGGATTATGGGGTTCTAGATCAAATATGGGGGTAGGATTAAAGAATGCGTACCTTGAATGGATGTTATTCCTATTTATATAGTGTTAGGTGGTGAAAATTCGTATGAAATCTGTTTTGATCATATCATATCCGATATCATATCTTATCAGATATGATTTGATTCCTATCTCAATGACTCTGTGAACCTTTTTATTTATGATTTTTTTCAAGTGGATTGGTCCTTACCAGTAACAAAGTAGAAATGAGGCAAGTGCGTGTGAGTGTGTGACAGGTTAAAATTGTCCTATTATATGTCCTTTGGTTGATGGTATATCTCTTAATCTCTACATTCTACACGTACGACTCTTAGACTCTAAATGATTCATGATTGTATTGAAATGTACATAAAGCTCTTAAAGTGAAATAGTAATCAATCAGAGAATAAAAAACAGCGCATGAAAAGTGCGCACGAGAGTATCTCTGATCTGATCCGTAAGGTAAAATTCTCACCCCTTTTTTTTTTCTGGCAAGTCACGAACATATGTACCACGAACATGCGTTGTGGTTGCTAATAATAGAAAGCAGTGAAATGAGAGGGAACGAATCAGAATTCTTCGTTAATTCCACTCCACTAATTAATTCATTCTTCAAAGTCAAATTGTTAGTCTTAGTTATTATTATTATTACAAGTCTAAAGTTAGAAAAGGCAGTACCCTATATGATATGCTACATATATATATTTATATAACTAATAAATAATGGATTGAGAATTGACATTTGAAACACATATCGGTGATGTTAACTGAACATAGTCATCCTCTTTTGTGTTCAACAACATAACCTTTTGCAGCTGGCGCATGTCCCCCGTCGCTAGCTTATTACAATTCATTCAGCGGTTTCATCTTCGAGAATCTAACAAACTTTGACGGGAAATTAGGAAAGAAAAAGGTGTAACTAATTAATAATGATAACATCTTGATCTGGTTTTATCATTAGAAATAATAGAAAAGTCAATCCGTATTTCATTCGTATTTACGGGTATCATTTGTTTCATGAACTAAATTTTAGAATTGAGTTAGATTCATCTAATATCTATTTTAAAATGGTATAAGCGTCTATCCAATCTAAAAATTTTATAAATAATGTGAGACATCACTCATCCTATGAATTAGTTTTTAGTGTTAAATCAGATCCACCTAATCTTAATTTTAAGAAAGTGAAACAATGTAGCACAATTTATTATTTTTTTCTCTTAGAATATTTGCCATAAATCTTTATCATTATTGAATTGATTAAATAAAATTATTATTATTATTATTATTATTATTATTATTATTATTCAGTCATGATTTTATTTATTATTTTCAGGTGTCGCCACCAAACTATAACTAATTAATCCTTTTACCGGAGGTCATTCACTACTGGCCAGACTTAAACTTATGATAGTCGACATCTATCTAGAACCATCATATAGACTTTCTTTCCTCTTCATACCATAACAATTAATTAAATAGTTGGACCAATTTAACCAATTAGTTATTAATCTTGACCATTCTAGTTAAAATAATTGAAATATAATCATTAACGTTGTTTCTTTTTCATATTATTTCTAACCTCTTATAGTAATGAAACCTTTTTTCTTTCTTTTTTTCTATTGGCGGTACTCTCATATAGTAATAAGTGGACTTTTATTTCCGATTATAAAACCATGTGACTGCAAAAATTGGGTAAGTCCTACAGCATCTCTAGTAAGAGAAGAGGTTGTCCTATTCAGAAGGGATATCTCTGCCTCCTCCTTTAGTGGCTACAACGTGTGATCAATTGAAAATCACATCAATAGGGAAAAAAAAACGATATAAGTATAAAAAACCGTCGGAGATATATCGCATCATCACTTTAGATAGCAAGTAGCAACTCACATTGGAGAAATTTTATATAAAGAAAAAACCCCTTTAATTTCTCCCATAAGTTGGTGACATGTTATCTTTCGAGGATTTTGACGTTGTACTATATACTATACTATACTAAGCCGTTTTAATTTGCCACTTAGGCACATCGTACGTAGTGTATTTGTTGTTACTATTAGTTGACCACTTTTTTAGCAGAATATATATATATATATATATAGACCTTCCATGATTTGGATATTGTAAATAAATAGAAATTTTATCTTATCCTGTCTTATATTTGTTATATATACCCTAAATTGATTGATACATCCATTATATTTAAATAACTCAAAGTCATATAATTAGTTACATAAACAGTCACTTACTAATAATGATTCCCAAAATTTTCAAAGCTAAGCACTATTATGTACTACTAAATAATTCAAATGGGTGGTTGGTTGCGTTATCCTCTAAACACAATTACAAGAACAATTAATTGACATTATAATATGTGGTTTTGTGTCGCTTCATGCCCTTTTATATATCCAACTTCTTCTAGCTCTTGACGTAGACATGCCTAATGGATTCAATATATATATATATATATATATATATATATATATACCATGTAACAAATATAAACATATATTATATATATATATATATTTGATTTGATGTTTTTGTTTTCCCTGTATATGGATATAACTTAACTTTTTTTTGCTACGAAAAGAGACGTGTCTAATATTATATACAACGCTTTCATAGAAAAGTGCATTGCTGCTTTAGAAAAACAATCATCATAATCAAAATAATAATAATATGAAGAAGTCTTCAAAGTCAACATTCCATTGTTAATATTGTAGCTAATATTTATTATTTCATATATATATATATTAAGCTCTTATAATTAAGGATGTCTGAAATTTAATTAAAAGAATCATTCAAATACATTTAAGTAAATGAAGTTTCAAACCATGTCATAATACCAATAAAATAAGAGGGAAATGAAAAAGAAATCGTTTTTTCTTTAGTGAACTACTTGATATATGAACTTATTTGACAACCAGTTATAATATTAGATGCTATACTATTAATTATTTAGTATTATATACTAACAATAATATATAAATGTGACGTAAAAGTTATATAATGCTAGTGTAATAAAATTGTTCAGCACTTGAAATTGGATACTAATTAATAGACATATGATATATCAATTATCTACTAAGAATTCCTCAAAAGTTTGAAAGCGAATAAGTACTTAAATATATAGCAATGCTATATTGTGTGTTTTTATTTTTCCTCTAATAATATTTATAATAAATATATAAGTTTTGTCATCATAAACTGACTAATTTAAGTCAATGAATGATAATCTTCTAAATGTTTGTAACTTTGTTTTAATAAAAAAAATTATTATTATTAATGCTATTCTGACACTCTTTTATCAAACATTGAATTTACATCAGATAATAATCGTATTTTTACACTAGTATTAATTTGATATTTGATAAAAAGGTGTACATACAGTGTATCGGTTACTAATTAACTATGAGTTGAGTCGTTGATGAAATGGAAAGCCTGAAAGCCCATGAAATTATGATAGAGCCGCTAACACTGGAAAACATATTCGTTATCTATCTATCTATCTTTATTTACAAACACAAAAGAAAGTGCGGTTTAAGCGTAGCCACGCTTTAAAACGCACTAATGAAAGAAGGTTAGGCAAGTAGAAGTGGGTCCCACGCTATCCCCACGTGCCAGCTACTGCGACTTTGCGAAAGTTGTTGGACTTTACGGAAAGTAACGGGTCCCACACTCACACACTAATCGACACGTGTAACAAACACAGGGCATCAACCTCGGTGGGTCCCCGACAAAAACAAACACGCGTCGATCCGAGACCACGTTGGGCTTAAGTGCGGGCCCATCGTAAGATTCTTGCAACTCTCTCGTGTGAGGGGCCCACGTGCCAATCAGAGAGCAGAGAGGTCTTTTTTGGAGGTGGGGTCTACTGTGCTGATATAGGTCAATGTTGTAGCCAATGAGCTTCCTGTGGGACCCTCTCACACAAAAATACAATAATGTCATTGTTCTTGTATTTTTCTCATGCTTTTGTCTATCTTGCCCTATTGCCCTGACGTGTGAAGCTAATTAATAATCAGGAATTTTATTAACTTGTGTCCAGAGAATTACTAATTTCTCTGTGTGTGTGGCTCTATGCAATTTATTTTAATATGTATAAAATTTTATTTAATGAAAATCTATACATCTAACATTTTTTTAATTAATTAGTGTTATTTTATATATTTGTACATATCTAACACTAATAATGTATGAGCATCTTAAAATCTTAAACTAAATTATAATCAACTATTTCTGTGATCGATAATGACTTGATAGTAATATTTATGTAAGAATTGTATTTTAAATTTTAGAGTATATACCCCTTTATTTAATTTTTAAGAAATTTTAAATTGAACACATTAGTTTTTAATCAAAATTAATCACGTTTTAGTCCGTAATTTTTATTTTATAAGTCATATTATTTTTAATTTTTCATTTTATAAGTTAAACTAGTGCCTAAAACACTTAAATTAAATTATGTTCGGAAATCGGTTTGAAAATTAAAACGTAATTAATATTAATTAAAAATTAATGTGTTTAATTTAAAATTGTTTAGAAACTAAAATGGAAATATATTTTACACTTTAATAAGGAAAAGAGTTCAATTGTTTTGTATTACATTAATTAGCATTTAATCAAATATTTGTGTTGTTAAATTAATAATGGAATAATAGATGATCAAATCAAATGTCTCTTTTACCTTGTACAAAAGTGAAAAAACATGAATTAAATAAGAGTAAAAAGATTTCATGAAAATGACCACTTCATAGGTGTGTGCTAGTGTTCTTCAATTCCCTTCCTCGTATTACAGACATGACACGTTGGTTAAGCCCATAATTCTCAGAAAATGATATTTTAGTCCTCTTGCATTTTTTTCTTTCTGCTTCTCATTCATCAGTAAACCCTAAAGAAAAACTGAATAATTACATTATAATGGGCGATGCTGATCATTCAATCATAATATACATTACTAGATCGATGTCAACAGTACGTCATTATCTATCACCAATCACTTATGGAATTTCCATAAAACACGAATAAATCGATGATATAGATATATAGCTAACAAACGTTAGAAGGGGAAGGTTTTTTTATATATATACATATATGCATTTTAGGATTTTTTTTTAAATAAATAGAGAAAATTCAAAATTTACAAATATAAGCGCGGCTATACGAATTTACGAAAATAAGCCCTCTTTACTTAGCTCGGGCTCAGTGGTCCCGGAATACACTTTACACATATCTCGGGTTCACTGAACTCTAGATAGGGTCCGAATTCATCTATAAAAAGGAGCACAAGAGCCACTTCAAAGCATTCAATAATTCTCTCATACTTTTTCCCACTTCCAAAAAAAAATAAAATAAATGTTAATAATTTCGTGGTTGTTACTCTCTATCCAAATGGAGAGATGGGGCACGATAGAGATGGCATCTGGTTCCGATCCCCCACTCCAGTAGTGTTCTAGATGTATCTCGTCGTTACCCTGGAGGAGCTAAAATCAGTCATCCTGTGCAACATGGGGTTGGGGGCTGTTGGAACGTCGTTAGTGAGACGGGTTGCTTACCGTCTTCTTAATGTCTTTCCTCTCGATCCATTCAAATTCAAGATTTTCTGGGTTGATAGCGATGAGCATGTGCGTGCTTTGTTTGACCTGCACCATAGGTACGAGACTCGTGAAGTGATGGAGCTGCTTACGGAGATGCAGAGCATGCCGGAAGTTGTTGGGGGTTTGTCTAGCTCGAACGGTGTGATACCGTGCTCGTCCATCCACTATCCGGCATCGGAAGTGCCTATGCTGATGGATGGTAATTCCGGAGAGGATTTTGATGAAAAATTCATGCCTGATATCAAGGAGAGCAGCGAAAGCTCAAACGGCTCGGAGTTCGTGCCGGAGTCTCAATCAAGGAGAGGGTTTTTGCTCCTAGCACCCGCTCCGATTCCGGATCTATCATTAGTCAATAGTCATTTCCACACGTTACATTTGGAGGACATGGATAAGGAGCCGATGGAAGGATCCGGCAAGGTGGTGACTACTATGATGTAGATGGAGGAGAAGAGTTCAAGGTAGGGCATCGCTTCAGCAAAAGAGAGGCTGTCCACTTGGGTGTGAAGAACTACAACATCAGGCGGGCTTTCGAGTACAGAGTGGTTGAGTCTGATCCATACAAGTATGTTTGTAGGTGCAAGCGGGGAAAAGGTGGGTGCCCATGGTATATTCGTGTGTCCCTGCGGACAAATTTAGAGCATTGGTGAATTGCACAAAATCTTTACTCATGTGTATTTATTCCATTTTAAATAGTTTCATGTGTGTAGAAATTAATAACAAGTGTGTTTTCTAAATCGAACAGGGAGGTGCGGAGGTTTGGGGGCCCGCATGAATGTTTGGCGCCGTCAATGTCATCCGATCATGCGCAACTTGACGGTGAATTGATTTGCAATGTCATATTGCCCATCATCAAGTCCAACCCTTCTGTTCGCATACCTGTCTTGCAAGCCGCCGTGCAACAAAGTTACCACTATATGCCGTCGTATCGGAAGGTTTGGTTGGCAAGGCAGAAGGCGATTGCTAAGCTGTATGGTGATTGGGAGGAGTCTTATGTCCTCCTTCCTAAGCTTCTAGCTGCGCTGCAATATTTCTATGAGGGTACAGTTGTGGATTTGAGGGTTGGTCCGTACTACAATGGTGACATCATGGACCAGGAGAGTTGCCAGTTCGACAAGGTGTTTTGGACTTTCCCACCCTGCGTCGAGGGTGTTAAACATTGCAAGCCGGTTGTCCAGGATGGTAACAACAACATTCCCAGCAGCATTCGCCATTGATGAGTCAGAATCGACCGAATCGTGGTCCTTTTTCCTGAAGAATCTGAGGACCCATGTCATAACGAAGGCATCAGCTGCTCCGGAACAGGCATAAGGAAGGAACAACGCCTGGGCAATAAGACTTTCTCTCTCTACAACAATTTAACAATATTTTATATTAAATCTACTTATTTCTGTTACGGGTATAAATACTTGATATAAAAAAAATACAAAAAAATTGTTAAACTATTAGGATTTCCTAATTAAGAAATTATTTTATAGAGATAATGCTAAATTATTTATTATGCACATTATCCTAAACCAAACTACACTCCACTAATATCTAAACTAAACAAATATTGTTGATTATATCAAATAAGTATAAAAATTAATTGAATAATTAATTAATAGGTTACTAAATTAATATAAAAAAAATATATGCTAAACTAAGTAGTTTACCCTAAACATAATTAATTAGTAAACATAATTATGCTAAATTATGTAACGCAAATATTATCATAAACTAACATGTAATACACTAAGCCAATATTTATTGCTCTAGACTAATATTACCTACATTCATCCTAAACCCTAAACCCTAAACACCAACCAGGGCGCCTGCGATCTGATACTCGCGGTTGAGCCGCGACAAACTCTCTACAGCCTGTGGGGCTTCCCCAGCCGGTGCGCTTTGGCCTGCTTCCTCAGCCAGTTCGGGAGCAGGCTCTGCTCGTGCGACTCTTCTGGAGCGTCCCCGAGGAGCCATTCTATCACACAACACTAAGAAATGAAAGAGAGTGCCCAGAAAGAAAAATATGGAAGAAAGAGAGGATAAAATGAGTGGATTCCGGGTCTGCCTGCCTTTTTATAGGCGAAGATCCTGTCTCGGACTCAGTGGTCCCAGAATAGCTATTCCGGGCTCTGAGACCCTGAGATACGTTGAATCAGTCATGAAATGGGCTATCTCGGGCTTAGTGAACCCGAGATACGTGTAAAGTGTATTCCAGGACCACTGAGCCCGAGATAAGTAAAGAGGGCTTATTTTCCTAAATTCATGTAGCCACGCCTATATTTATAAATTTTGAATTTTTTTATTTATTTAAAAAAAAATCCATGCATTTTATCTTGTAACTTAAATTTCGAACCTTCAATTCCTTTTTTTTTTTTTGGTATGTTATCCATATATTGTACTTGTACAAATACACAATATAATTACTTTTATATGTTATATAATAACTAATTTTTTTTAATTATATATGATAAATATATAACAATAATTAAGTAACTACAATATTTTTTCTTTATATTTTTTATGGGTTGAAAATATTTTTTTCTATTTGTGGATAATTTTATTTTTATTTTTTTCAAAACAAAGGCTCCAATATATATTGAAGAGGACTCATGCAAAGCGTTTACAGTAGTTGCATAATAGAGAGTTAAAAGGTGTTCCTAAAAAATTAACTTTAGGCTATTACTTAACGATGGTAGGTATTGAAATCTGGTATTCTCTTTGAAATTCCAACAATCCATGAAGATAAGTGAAGACATTTCAAAAGCAAATATAGACTTCTTTTCCTAAATGGATGCATGTTATTTAATATTATTTTTTTTAAAAAAAACTGTCTCTTTAATTTGGACAAAGTGATGAATAGGTTATTCAAGAATAATCAAATCAATGAAAAATTTGACAATTATTTTTTAATGGATGACGTATTAAAGAGTTTTCTATTAGGAATAACAAGAGTACTATTTAATAATAAGCAGTGATTTGGTAATCAAATATTAATCGCTAAAAAAACTATTAATCTGATCCTGAATATATATCCTCAAATGGTTTGACGCACCATGCTGGAAAGGAAAAGATATTATACAACTTACACCTTAAAAATATAGTAATAATAATAGTTAATAAATAAATAAATGGTATATACGTATGATCATCATCATCACTTTATTATCAAGAATATATATTTTTCATAAGCTTTTTGGAGACATTAAATCATATCTGCTTCTGTATCCTTTTCTTTTATTTTTCCATGGATTTGCTACTATATAAATAGAATAATAAAGATGCCTCCATTAATTAAGTTGCTAGCCCCAAATAAAACGTTTTTCAACTAAGAATATTCCGGGAAAAATGGATTATCATTTATCGCTACAAGAAATTCGACTAATAGCCGCGGCTTAATTAATAGCGGGAATTGAATAAATCGTCGCTAAATAGACAACAGTACAAAAATTTTCCGGAACAACGACCGATTTAGCGACCACCTTAGCGAACCTTGGTGGCTAAATTTAAAATGGTGACCGATTTAGCGACCGATTTTGAACAAAGGTTGACCGATGCTCGTTTCACCAAATCGGTTGCTAATGAGGGACCGATTTTTCGGTTGCTAAATCGGTCACTCCCAAAACCGGTCGCTAAATGGCTACCAACTTTTCAGTTGCTAAATCGGTTACTAAATAGCGACCGATTTTTCAGTTGCTAAACCAATTGTTGATGGCTGATCTAAAAATCTAAAATCGATCATTAAATCGGTCACCATTAATAATTTTCTAATTATATATTTTTATTAAATTTCACATATACCACTATTAAAACCCGATTTTCCTAATTAATCATAATTCAATACAATAAAAAATTATCAAACCTTGATCAATTTTTTATATAAAAACCATAAACAGTCACAATGTGTACATAATATCTACATAAGTGATAAGCAAAAGTAATACACATAGATCAAACCACCATAAACATTCACAATGTGTACATAATGTCTACTTAGGCATTAGATCCACAAAGGAGTTGAGCAGCACTTTCTCCCTTGGCTCGTAGTGCACTTCAAATCATGTCTTCATTACGATCAACTTCTTAAAAACCTGCTAGGACACTTATCAGCTGGCTTTGAGAGTATGAGGTGGCAAGGCAATTTAACATCATAATGATCTGAAAAACACTATTGTTATCCTTCAAATTACAGATATATTTTAGTATTTACATATTTCATCAGATTTAATAGTAACTATGAACAAATTTACCAGGGTTAACATTGCCTAAGCTTTAGTAAGCCATGTACAAATATAGTCCTCTGGTACATCAGAGAAATACATTGACTTGCTAACTTGTGCAAACATGCTAGGAAGTAGAAAAAATGGATAAAGGATAGAGTTAAATATCTTATAGCTAATATAAGGAAATTAAGAGACTAAACACATTCAATTTAATCCAATCAACAAAACATCCCACTAATTATAGTTTTTCTCTGGTTTTGAATGGAATATTTACAGAGCAAGGAAAACTATTGAAGGAAAAGTGTGTTCTTAAGTTCTTACCACCCTTGACACTGTAGAAATCATCTTCACAATCTGAGTCTAACCAAGCCTTTGAATCATAAAAGGCTTCCTCTTTGCTTGCT
>JASCZI010211497.1:69257-101558 GCA_036250425.1 Stylosanthes scabra
AAGAATTTGGTGTCTGAGTTCCACCAAATGCAACAAAGGAAAGTAATAGCTAAATAATAAGTAAATGAAATACATGAAATGGCAGATAAATCTAAAATCTTGTAACCTTCCATGTCGCTTATCAGTCAATAGAATCTAAGCAAATATTTGAGCCAATTTTTTTATAATACCTGCGAATCGTTTAAATGCAGGTAGCAACAATCAAATCTATCTTATATTTTTCATGAACAATGAATGTTAGAACAGATACAGATTACAATGTTAGGACATCAAAAACATTTTTTTCTTTCTTTCTCTAATCTTGATACAGGATTGGATATAAGCCAAAAGATTTTATCTTAATCAATTAGTTTATTAATGGTTGATATTCTTCCATCAATTTTCAAAGATATTATCTGAAAGATCTTCAATTATTCCTTAATTGTAACTCCTACTTCTCCAACCAGCATACCCCCTTGTGGTCCATCACTCCATCCACAAGTTAAAGTAGACTCCAATCTTGGTGAGAGTTATAATTCACCAAATAGAGGCTCAAAAATCCATCTTGAGAGTGAAATTACTGGTCCCTAAAGGGGTAGAATGGTGGTTTCTGTTCTGTTATCTGATGAAAACTCATCAAATTGTAACACCACCACCACCATCGCGAAAGGAGCTACTATCCTATCTAACACTGGAAAAATTAAGAAGTGGTTAACACACTAAACTAACTGAAGTTCTAAACCTTCTAACAAGTTAATATCAAACTAAAGCAAATTTAATACTAAATGAAGCATATCATACCAGAAGCACATAAAATTCTTATGAACCAGTGGAATGATAAAGTAGGAATGAATTGGTGAAAGAAGAATGATATAAAAATAAATGAAATATATGTATACGTAGGAAATGGAAGGTACCTTGAGGCGCACTACTTTTCTAATGGCTAATAGCAAGCCTGGCATGAGGCACTGCACATTTGTGATATCATGCTTGATAGAGTAAATCTGCATGAATATAGGGAGCAGGGTCATTAGAAAATGTGAAGATTAATTAAATTAAGGAAATGTGATAATATGGGATGGAATAGAAATACCTCTCCTGGAGCAAAGAAGTGAACTGTTGAGCTTGAGGGAAGTCCTGGAAGTACCAAGCTATGCACACGAATTCCTGAAAAGTAATCCAAGGACTTGACCTCTTGCCTATATATTATTTTCATATCTTTTTCTCTCACCTTATATTCTCAAGAGCCATAAAAGAATTAAAGAAATAGTACACATGCTTACCAACACATCGTTGAAGCATCTTCTCTGTTATAGATTTGACCCAGGTTTGACAGATTCTTTGCAATTTGGTTTGCATCTGCCGATGGAAGATCCTGTTCATACCACCAATCCAATCCCTTATTCTTTTTTTATTTGAAACACACACAAGATAAAGGATTTATGCTCAATAATCAATATTAACCATTATCCTCATAATCCAATTAACTAATCATTTTGTCAAAATTTCACAAAGAAACTTCTTCAAACGGAAAGTTCACAATTATGAAGAGTGATACAAAGCAATTAAGTAGCGATAAAATAGATAAACTCACCTATGAATTGAATAAATCGGTCACTTATATAACTTGTCAAGCAATTCGACGAACTTTGTTCGAGTACGAACCGATCTCGATATGAGACACTGTCTCCTTCAAATCCGCGAGTTCGAAATGAGTTCCAAAAATCCAAAGACACAACGACAAAGTAGGAATCAGAATTCCAAAACTGAGAAATCGTAACAGAAGTAATGAAAATAAGAATCTTACTCTGCAAAGCAGATGGAACAGTTGAGAAGACAGTGTTCGAAGGCATTGAGCGGTCCTTCATCGCAAGATCTAGAGTCATCTTTAATGGATACTGCTTGTAACTGTGAAATCAAAGTAATAAATAAGAGATTCCGATCCAAAGCCTGACATTATGCACAAGAACGAAGGAACAAGCAAAAAATAGAGGCCGTGGTGTGTTTCAGAGTGAGGCCGAGGAATTGAAGAGACGCGGCGAAGATGTAGCTCAAGGAGGAGAGCAACCACGAACCAGAACCGGAGGAGTAGAGGGGAACGACGCTGAGGAGCGGTGATGGAGTGAGAACTGAGATGGAGAGACGTCGGCGGTGGATCGAAGATGGAGGGGCGTTGGCGGCGTTGTTCTCTCTCTCACTCTCTCGAGTGATAGATTGAGGGTTTTTGCAGCTGAATTACTCCTCTTTATTATTGTTAAAAATTATTTTGAGATATTTTATGCTAGCTACCGATTTTATAACAAATTACATTTAAATTCTCGTGATTTAGCAACCAGTTACTTTTAAGTCATGTTTAACTATTGGTCGCTAAATCGGTCGCTAGCAAAATTCTTAGCTTAGCGACCGATTTTAGCAACTGATTTAAATTTGACAAATAGATCGGTTGCTAAATCGGTCGCTAACGTAAAAATTAGCGACCGATTTAGCGACCATCATCTCAAAGTCAAGGTGTTCTACTTTGATTGCTAAATCGGTCGCTAAATACGCTTTAGCGACCGATTTTCGATTGACTACTTTAAATAAATCGGTCGTTGAAGAAACCATAGCAACCGATTTAGAATTTGGTCTGTGATAACATAATCGGTCGCTAAAATCGGTCTCTATTCCAAAACTTTCTTGCAGTGCAATATTTATGATTTTTGTATCGCATTTAGTATAACCGCCACGAAATTGATGTATTTAGTGGTGATTGATGTAGAAACCGTCACGGAACGAATAAATGGCAGGAATATATAAGCGGTTAAGGTCAGAGCCGCCGCAAAATATATTTTTGTTTATTTAACATTTTTAGCTTAGATTTTAATTTAATTAAAAATTATAATAAATAAAATTTAAATAATAAATAATATTTCACATCATTCAAATCTAATTAATTAAAAAGTGATAACTTCAATTTTTACTGTTAATATAATATTTTTAATAAATAATAAATATAATATAAACTACAATTTAATAGATCATTTTATCAAAACATCAATAATTTAATTTAATTCATTCAAAATAATGCATAACTTGTATATTTTACAAACTTCTATATATATAATTAATAGAAATATATTTATCGAATGTTGGGTTGGCTTGATAGAGTTAAATGCATGTTGAAGGAGCTTGAACTACCCACTAGTGCAGCAACATTGTGTCAGCTTGTTTTCAACTGGTGTCATTTAACGGTGGTTCTTAAACCGCCGCAAAACCATTTAACAATGTCGTTATAGGCGGCGATTGGATAACCGTCGCAAAATCACTTCGCGGCGAAACAATAAAAAAACCGCCGCTAAATTTCGCTTTTCTTATAGTGTATGCTATACATATAAAAATTTAACTTTTAATATACCGATCAAAATGTAAAAATCTATATGAATTTAATTAATTTTGGTATACTATCGAAAAATTAATTTTGGTATATATATAATAAAAATATTATCACAAGTACATTTATAAAATATTTACAATATTAACGTATCAAAAATAAACTCAAATTCTATTTGTATTTTATATAATTATTGCATGAATAAGTATGTTGACTTTTATATGTATATCTTAGAAGACAATAAATAGGATTTAAAAGAATATAAAAACAGAATATCATATTCATCACTTTGATCGTTGCTGTACTGTAGCAGTAAAGAATTGACAAGGATGCATGAACCTATAAATCAATCAGTGTGACTCGTGTCCATTAGATTTATTCTTTGTTCAGCGTTTTATTATATAAATTTTTTTTAAAAAAAATTGAAACACACGCATCATAGATATGATGTTTAATACCTAGTTTTTTAAATATTCAAAATACAAATTTGAAGAAAACAATAACTGACTATATATTTGAGCAACTCTATTTACCGGAAGTTTCGTACAAAATTTAAAATTAAAACTTACAATCAACCTAATGAAATTCAAAGCTACAAACCTAATGATATATATGTAATTTAGATAATTTTAGATGTGTTAAAAACATATTTTATATTCTTTTATATTATTTTAGATGTGTTATAAATTTATGTACGTCAAATATTTTTTACACATCCAAAATAATATAATTGTACACAAAATATATTATAAACACATATAAAATAATATATATAATTGTATAAAAAATGAATTATAAGGATATATAAAACTAACTAAATTTAGGTAAATTCAAATTTCCATTGTTAAAGCTCCACACTAACAACGACAATTTATTTAGTTATAATGAGCGTAGAAAAATAAAATAAATGTAACTGCTTAATTGTGAAGAAAGTTAGAGAGATTTAGGTATTAAATTTAAATTAAATTAGATAAAAAAAAAAAACAGCAATTACCTAAAACATAGGAACGCCTGAACGTGGCATTTAAAAAAAATATTTTTTTTTCTCTTTCTAACTAACAATAAATTGATATTTTTTAATTAAATATAATAATTAAATTCAAATAAAACATTGTAACAAACAAATTGATAGATAACTATAAACGTTTTAGAAGACAAACACGTTAAAACAAAGAGAAACAATTACTAAATAAATTTAAACACATCTAATAACCACATTTTAACACATCCAAAAATAACATAATGGTGTTAAAAAAAATCCACACACATCCGAAATATAGCAGTACCTATGATGGTGAAAAAAATTTCTTGGAGCGGACCAAATAATTAAAATATTAAAATAATAATCAAAGCAAAATGATAAATTGATATATTATGAAATAAGACATATAAAAATTTCATTTAAAATAAAACATATGTAGTGTGGTGTGATGCATGACTAATAAAAGTCTTTAACTTAAACTTCATAAAACATTTAAAATAGCATAATAATATTCAAAATAAATAAAAGCACACATCCAAAAAGAATAAATTCTTATCATAGTGAAATTATAGCATTAAGCACACTTTATTACGTTAAAATAATAATGATACATATTAAATGATTATAAAATATTTATCAGATGCTATAATAATAATCAAAGCAAAATGATAAATTGATATTTATGAAATGAAAAATAAAAACTTCATTTAAAATAAAACATTTGTACGTGGTCAGATTTCTAATAAAAATCTTTGATTAAAACTCCATAACATATCTAAAATAACATAATAATATTCAAATAAATAAAAGCACACATTCAAAAATAATAAATTCATATCATGGTGAAATATAGCATTAAACACAATTAGCCGATGGGAGGGAGTGGGTGTCTGAGAGACGCACAATTGGGAAAGGAAGGAAAGAGGAATAGATAAAAATATTAAAATTCAATTTTGAGTAAAAATAAAAACTACCAACATGATGCTTCATCCATTTATTACATGTGAGTTATTTATTATTATTATAATAATATTTTAAATTTAAAGGCTAAATGAAGGAAGGAATTTAAATGATGCATAGAATTATTGTAAATCAAGTATTATTATCGGTTTCAAAGAGAAAAAGGTTCTCAACTTTTACTTATTTCATTTATAGTAACTATATAAGATAAGTATTTTTTTAAAAATTTTTTTTTGGACATGAGCAAGGCCCAACTAAAACCTACCCAAACCCCTATAATACCCATACCCATAACCCGTTTTCGGATGACTGCTTGTAGCTTCAGCTGCTTCACTGTGGCCAAACTGATGTTGTTCTTGCCTTCATTGGAACGATAAGGTGACCTCCATTGACCTAGCCGGCGGCAGAGAGTTGTACGACCATCCACGGCTTATGATTGCTATCCTAACGGGCAGCGGCAACGTGACGGCAGGTACGAGAAGATGTTCATGCCGCTTCTGTGGCTCCTGTGTTGCCAACCGGGAGAAGGATGATAACTATTCTTAATGAACTCTTATGTTTGTCTCCTCTCTGCTATTGAAGGTGGGCCACTCACCGTTGCCAACAAGAAACCTGCAGATTAGTTTGGCTTGATCTCAATATTGGAGCTGAACGAAGCCGTTCCTTACTTTGATATGGGACGATGGATTTGTACTCTGGTTCAAGCCGGTCTCCGTTCCTATCAAGAAAACAGGATATAGAAACTTAGAACTTCTTACCTCAATTTCAATTTCTTCAAATCTGAGGACAAACATGAGTACTTAAGTACTCTGGTTCTTGGATTCAGATTTTTTTGTTGAGCTTGAGTCGGTGGAAAAGAAAACCCAAAGTTCTCAAGGTCTCTCCAACATGAGTACTTAAGTACTCTGGTTCTTGGATTCAGATTTTTTTGTTGAGCTTGAGTCGGTGGAAAAGAAAACCCAAAGTTCTCAAGGTCTCTCCAAAACGAGAAAGAATCCTCCTTGTATAGAGACGGTAGAGCTAAAAACATTAGCGGAAAGGAAAAAAACTATAGATGTAGGAAAATGACTGAGTAGGGAGATAGGAAGGGCCATCGCCTTGTAGTTTGAGCGGTAGAGGCGGTGGCCCTCCAAACTTTAAAAAAAAGTGATTTTTCTTTATAGAGAGAAGGTAGAGAAATTAGTGGGCAGAGAGAGGAGAGATTCAAGATAAGTAGTTTATTTGCAAGTATTTTCATTATTTTTAATTTAAATTACATAATACATTTAGAATTTAAATTGTATTTTTAAAATGTATTTAAAATCTTTAGTGCAGGATATAAACTATTTACTTGAGTAAAATGTATTTCATTTAAAATGTATTTTCATAAAAATTATTTTCATCATTTTTAATGCTCATATATTTATTATATAAATCAGGATACGTGTATGCTAAAAAAATCAATCATTAATCAACCACTACATATAAAAATTTGTATTTAGTATCTTATAACAAAATTATTATGCTATATATATGAACAAATTTGATTATTCCCGTATGATAAATTTAATTGTTATATTATAATAAGTTTGATTATTTATATATTGTTAATAATCAATAAATATAAATATAAATATATTAAAAATATAAAAATAAATGATAACTAATTTGAAAACGAATTTTTTAAGTATATTTTTGTTATCAGATATAGGATTAAGAGTCAACTTATCGAATTCATTAATTAGGGATATCATATTCTACCTCCAAAATAACTCACTTTGAATTTAATTGTCTCTCCTTTTACAATTCTCTCATTCATTTAATTTAGATATTTCCCCACACAGATCTCGGTTAGGTCTAGTAAGAAAAGATCAAAGTTAGTGACCACCACGAAATGTTAATATAGTATTAGTATAAAGTATGGGAAACGCATGTACACTACTCGGTCTTTTTATACGACGTTGACAAGGATGTTGATGAGTGTGGAAATTAAACTACTCTGCGCATTTTATGAACCTTTTCTTTTCCTAACTTTTGACATGCAACCCCAAGATTCCTCTTTAGTGTAGCTTAATTCATTGACATAAAATTAAAGGGGTGTATGCTTATCTATATCTATCTACAATATATAGGTCATGGTATATATATAAATAACAATAATGTTACACAACCAAGCATTTTAATCAACCAAGTCCAACCAAATTTTTCTCATCCACGCGCCTTTCTCCCCTTTTTTATTAGCGCTCTTTTTTCTTTTCTTCTACACAGGAAGAAGACGACAATGACGAAGGCAACGACAAAGGCAGCAGCGACAGCAACGACGATGGCGATAGCAGCGACGACGGCGATAACAGTGGCAATGGTGACAATGATGAGAAGAAGAACGACGATCATGATGATAATGAAGAAGAAGAAGAAGATAATGATGATGATAACAATATTGAAATTGGAGAAAGATAAGAAATAAAACACAGAGGAAGAGAAGGATGAGGAGGAATGCAGAGAAGAGGAAGAAGAAGAAAGAAGAAAAATTGGAGGAGGAGGAGGAAGAAGAAGAAGAGAAAAGCAAATCCGTTTCTATTTTCATATAAATTTCGTTTCTATTTTTATATAAATTCCGTTTCTGTTTTCGTGACCCAATAAAGTCACGTCTGGGCGTGGTCTTGGCGTGGGTTCATCACCAAATCCGTTTCTGTTTTCATATAAATTCCGTTTCTATTTTTCATGTAAATTCCGTTTTTGTTTTCGTGACCCAAAGTCACGCCTAAGCGTAAACAAGGCCACGTCCAGGCGTGGGTTCATCACTAAATCCGTTTCTGTTTTCATATAAATTTCGTTTCTCTTTTCATATAAATTTCGTTTCTATTTTTGTGACCCAAAGTCACGCCTAGGCGTAAACAAGACCACGCCCAGGCGTGGGTTCATCACCAAATCCGTTTCTGTTTTCATATAAATTCCGTTTCTGTTTTCATGTAAATTCCGTTTTTGTTTATCATATAAAATCCATTTCTGTTTTTCATATAAATTTCGTTTCTATTTTCATTCAAAATTCGTTTATGTTTTCTTAGAATATTCAATTTAATTTTTCATCAACAACAACAACACCAACAACGTAAATAATGGAAGAAGAGGACGAAGAAGAGGACGAAGAAGAGGAAGGAGAAGAAGACGACAATGACGACGACGACAATGATGGCGGCAGCAACGACGATGACGACAATGATAGCGGCTGCAACGACGATGGCGAAGGCAAAGCAAGAAGACGGAGGAGGAGGTGCTGCAGAAGAAGAAGAAGAAGAAGAAGAAGAAGAAGAAGAAAAAGAAGCTGCGGTAGTGAACGCGCGTTTTTGAATCTTGGGAGAGTGATAGCGCGTGAGTGTGTGAGAGTGGGGAAAATCTACTTGGTTGGACTTGGTTGGGGGTAAATGCTTGAATGTGTAGCATTACTCATATAAATAATAAGATATCCCAGGCTAGTGGTGTCAATGGGATGGGTTGGGAGCGGGGATGTCTAAATCTCTCCTCGTTCCCGCTCTCAAAATCTCTTCCCGTCCCTGCCCTATTTCCTGCTGCGGGAGAAATTTCGTCCCCTTCCTCATTTTTCGCAGATTCTCCATTCCCCACGGATTTCCCATTCCCCATTTTATTTTAATAATTTTAATAAATATTTTAATAAAAATGACAAAAAATTGAAAAATTAGTACAAAAATACTAATATAGTAAAATATTATTTAAATATATTTTGTCCAAAATAATAAATTATTTAAAATTCAACATTATATTCAAAAAAATAAAATAATACAACATAATAAGATGTGAAATGACTAAAAAACACATACTAGAAATTAATTAAGAAGGATATTTAAGGCATTTCAAATAGTTTGGAGAATTTTAAAATGTGAAATTACATAAAAAATTACAATATGTATTATCTAAATAAGGATATTTTAGGTATTTATTGTTTTTCGGAGATTTGGGGACGGGGCCGGAGATTCCTCACTTGGGTCTCCACCACGACCTCGGGGGAATTTTGCCCCCATCCCCATCCCCACGAAAAAAATTCCCCGCCTTCGAGTCCCCATTTGGAGCGTTTTTCGTGGGGATCCCCGCGACGTGGGAAATTTTGACACCCCTATCCCATGCCGATTTTCTTTGATATCTTATGTTTCTATAAAAAATAAGGTTTGTGTTTACAAAAAGAAAATGATGCGACCCTGTGATAGAAAAGACATGATAAAGAAGAAAAATTATTAACTCACACTTGTTACTTAGCATATTAATATGTTATATGTTTCTATTCCAAAATCAGATATATACTACATGAAAGTTCATAGATCTAGTCATGTGTACGAATCATACAAACTTGTGCTTTTTTTTTTTTTTTAATGTCAGGAGGTAGATTCGAATTCGAGACCTGTTATAATAGGAGGGGATAATACCATATGAGTTACAGTGACAAAATATAAACATTATAAGGATAAATATAACTATGTATACTTTTAAATATTTTTTATGTATAATTTTTTTTTATTATTGATTTTAAATTTTGTCCTCTTAACAAGTCCAACGTGGTAAATGCATTGCAACCCAATATAACTTCAATTATGTAGTCTTAGAATAATGTTTGCTTGGCCGGTGCAGAGTGACACAATAAACACATTTAAATTGGGTGCAAATTGCAATTGATGACTCCATGTACTTTCACATTCAATTATATATTGCAATATTGTTCGTCATTTCATATAATGTACAATATGTATATTACGTTATATGCTTCTTTCTTTCTTTTTCAATTTCATTAATTAGAAAGGAAAATTCAGTATATATTTGTTACTACATCAAGTTACAAGTAGTCTTTGCAAGCAAATCAGCACTCCTATTAGCTTTTCTGAACATGATTTTTTTTTTTCGCTATCCACACAACCTTTTTTTAAACACCAATTTGACACCCGTATAAAATACGGTCACTAGTGTGTTAATTGCTTTTCATTTTTTTTGGATCACCTATAATAATAGTATTTTTATACGGGTGTGAAGGTGGTGTTTGATAAAAGGGTGTGTGGATAGATTTTTTTTTTTTGGGCTAAATTCTGTACATGATTTCAACCGTCCAGCGGTTATTCATATTGGAACTGGGCCTCCAATGCTTCCTTATCAGTTCAATGATGGGCCAGATTCGAGGCCTAACAACCTAATCTTAAAATTAAATGGGCCTACTTACAAAGGCCCAAATCTGAAAGTTATTGCGTGATTTATTGGGACACTACCAAAGTTTTCATGACCGGGTAACCCAAAAAAAGTTTTCACGACCACACGTCAAAAAAAAAAAAAGTTTTGATGACCAAGAAATAAATTATCATATCAATGAAGAAATAACTTTTTTTTAAAAGAATTCTGCAGCATGTTTAACAATTTTGAATCTGTTGATATATATAGTCGGTTTTTTTAATAATTTATATACCTTTGCAGAATTGCACATATGCTCATTACTAAAAAAAATAATAAAAATCTCAGAATGAGAAGTATGAAGAGATAGACATTATTGTCAAGTGTGGACGGCTCTTCTCTCTTTTGCTACAATACTTGAATTTATAATTGTTGCCACTTGCCAGTAACATGATTCACGCAAACAAGCTAAAGTATCCCACTCTAACACGTCTGCATATATGAGATTATTTTTGTTCCCATCTTTTACGTACCAACTATATCACTAAATAACATTTACTGGTAGTGGCATTGGAAAGTGTGAGCAAAAATATGAAAGAACAAGAATGGTAATCATCTTATGAAAAATGTAGTGTCGGCATTCTACACATAAAGTGTTGAGATGCCTTTGGTGTTATGTTAAAACTCATCATCTCCCCTCAGTACGTATAATGTAATCATCATAAATTTAATGGTGAATTATTATATACCTACTACTATGCACATATGGATAGTAGTATCTAAAGTGAAAAGTCAAACAAGAAATTGAAAAGATGAAAAGGGAAAAAAAAAGAAAAGATGATTTTGCCGTTTCTGACTTTAAGTAGATACATAGACACAATAATAGATGCATGGACCATCAATAATTATTCATATATGCATTAACCTTCTTAGTGTCGGTTGTTTGCGTTATTCGTTCTTTATTCTCTTCTACACTTCAAAACTTTTAATTGTTAAGTAGTGGTGATGTAATAAACTTGATCAGTAATAACGAAACATTACTGCATTATGTTAATTATAGGACTGCCGAAAGCGATAAGGCATCATAACACTTTATTTTGACTAACAAAATCAGTTTAAGTACGTAGACAATTTGCAATTATGTTTTCTTCAATTCTAAGCCTTCTTCAACATTTACTTTGCTTTATCAACAGATTAATTAACATGTTCTATATATAGAGAGAGCACGTTTAATTATTTTATCCCCTTGTCTATTAATAGATTCATCATATTAATGTTAAGTTGACTACTATAGATATCTAATAAACTAATCAAACTAATAATGTTATGATTTATCTTAATTCCATAAATGTATAGCAACCCAAAAATATCAGTTTCTTTTTTTTATATATATATAAATTGGGTTTTTGAATCCGAAATAATAGAAAAAAATCTATTATTATAATCTACAACAACCGAACTAACACTAGTTGACAACTCAAAAATATCATACAATCTCCTTTAAATCACTGGGGAGATAGATATATACAATTACAACTTCAATTCATTAGGAAAACTCCAAAATTTCACACAATAATATAACCCTAAAAAAAAATGTATTTCATCATCATCACTAATACAATCGTCAATCTATTAATGTACTATTTGATTGGATGAGTTCAATCAAATTTCAATTTCCTTTTCATTCCGACCTACATTTTCTACACACAGTACACATGTTATTATAATTTAATAACACCATCAATTATATTATCCGCCAACATCGAATTCCAAGGTGTTTCAATCATTGTAGTATTCACATTACATCAACGTACAATTCCACATATATATCTATATGAAGATTTTCAAGTATACCAGTATATCAATAAACTGTAATCGTTGATTTTGATTTATATATATTTTTATAATTTTTTAATTTAAATTGAAAAGTTATTGGTATACCAATATATCGGTATACTTGAAAATTTTTCTATCTATATAACTAGCAAAATCAATATAATATTTTTTACAAACAAAATTGTAAATAAATTATTTAGGGTTCCTCAATCTAGCAGCTAATACAAGCACTATTCATTGATCAAATTATTTGTGATGCAAAAAGAAAAACGATCCATCCGTAAATAATTTTTTTTAGCAGGCGTGAAAAAATCCGCTACTTATTATTAGCCATTATTTAAGATGGAAATAAAGATAAAAGTGGTTGAGATATGTGTGTATAATAATTAACATACAACATACATGTGGATAATCACAAACATATATATGCTACGAAAAAAATAGATGCCACAAAATATATTATTAGCTAGTGACATAAATCAAATTTGTTCCGCCATAGCAGCGAGATGATGTGCTCCTTGAGTTCCATGTGCGTATTCTAACTTAGCCTTATCCCATCATTTTTCTTTCTTTCTTGTTTTGGCCACAATGTCTTATCAGGCGACTACTGTTGACTAAAATGAAAACACATGTCTATGCAAAATCATACCATTATTGAAATTGACGCTTATCGCTAATAATAATAATCATATGTTCCAAATTGCATCATTTTTTTTTTAGCTGGAACCCCTAAGGCCAATAACAAAACAACTAACTACCTCTAGGGAACACAGTCCCAGATACATCAGCAAGGAGATCAAAACTAATCTCCACAGGCGGATTAACAAAGAAACAGGATCTAATATCATTTTCCAAGGCTAGGTTAGTCTGCGACACGATTAGCCTCCCTTAATTAGTGCCTGATAATAATCCTCCAATTACTCCCCAGCAAACTCTTAATCCTCTTTAAAGGCCTTGAAAAGGACAGGTGTCTCAAAGGCGAGTTCTTGATCAGCTCAACTGCTCCCAAGAAATCAGTTTCAACAATCAGAGACCGAATACCTTTATACCAGGCGAGATTGAGACCTTGAAGGATAGCTTGGATCTCCGCCTCTATGGCAGAGGAGGTTCCAATCTTTTGGCCAAATCCCCAAATCCAAGCTTCGACTTCATTCCTCAAAACCCCTGCAACCGAAGCAAGTCCAGGGTTACCACGCGAAGCACCATCCGTATTTAGCTTGAACCAACCTTCCGGGGGTGGAGTCCACTTAACGGACCTTTTTGCACTCCTGCCTATAGCATGGTTGCTGTTCCAAGAAACTCTATTTTCCTCAACACACTGTTGAATTCTTGAAATTTTATAGGGAACAAGCGGATTATTATTTGTAAACACAAATTCATTCCTGAACTTCCACATCATCCAGACGCTGATCAGAAAAAAGTCCTTCCACTGCCATTCATAATTGACACCAATATTGTGGGAGAGATTGAAATCCATCCACTCCATCAACTGGAGACTAAAGAAATGGTTCACAAATTGGGGGTGTATTAAGCGAGTCCATATGGAAGAAGCTCTATGACAGTCTCTAATCACATGGAGAGTTGATTCTTCCCCGCTATTGCACGAGATACAAATTGGGCTGCATTCTTGGTTCCACCGAGCTATCCTGGACATGGTTAGGAGGACGTCATGAGCCAGCTGCCATGCAAAGACCCTGACCCTTTGCATTCCTTTCCAGTTCCAAATCTTCTTCCAAATCCCATTGTCAGTTGTTCGTTGATTGGCCAAGTCCAAGTAGGTGTGCTTTACAGTGAAATCACCTCTCGGGTTAGGTCTCCAAAACAGCACATCAGGGCCCTCTGATTCCTTAGGGGGATCAACCTTCAATATTTTGTGAACATAGTTATCTGGGAGGAGAGTGTCCAACCTACTGACATCCCAATCACCATTCATAAGAACATAGCTAGACAAAACATTTGTTTCCTCATTAACACACAACAAAGGAGAATTGACATCTAAAAGTTTTAGCCTCGGTTCAAGCCAGCAGTCTTTCCAGAATTGAATGGATTTTCCATCTCCAATGTTGTATCCAATGTTGTTGATGAATTTTGGCCAAATTCTACTTAACTGCTTCCAGAGATGAGAGTCTCCGCTGCTAGTTGTGCAGTCCTGTGACAAGTTATAGCCTCTGCCATATTTTCCAAGTAAAACTCTGGAACACAAGGATTCCGGATTAACAATAAGGTTCCATCCCCGCTTCATGATGAAAGCTTCATTCAAAAGCTTTAGGTTTCTAAACCCCAGCCCTCCCGCATATTTTGGTCTACAAATCTTCTCCCAACTGACAAGATGGGCCTTCCTGCTACCCACATCATGTCCCCAAATAAAAGCTCTTTAAACCCTCTCAACATCCTGGCAGATACTCGCAGGCACAAAGGAGTGTTGCATAGGATAAATCATCATGGAGCTTATGGAAGTCTGGGCTAAGGTGATTCTGCTAGCCATAGAGAGACACTTTTCTTTCCATCCACTGAGTTTGCTATTGACACGCTCATAATATGGCCAAACTGGTTCCTCCTGTTTCTTCCATTTCTCAGCATTGCACCAAGGTATCTGCCGATTTCCCTGGTTTCCACAAACCCGCTAATAGCACAAATGCTGCTTCTACGATTCTCAGGAACATTCTTTGAGAAGAGAATACTAGTTTTAGGCTGACTAACCTTGTGTCCAGAGGCTACACAGAAATCTCTGAGAACTTCATTAATCACTGCCATCTGGTTGTTAGTAGCTTTCGCAAAAAGGATAAGGTCATCTGCAAACATGAGATGGGATATTTGAGGGCCATTCCTGCCAGCTCTCATGAGTATCCAGTTACCTCTATCAACTGCATCAGATATAAGGTGAGACAACTTATCCATACAGATGACAAATATGTAAGGGGAGAGAGGGTCTCCTATCTGATTCCTCTGGTGGGAAGGAAATCATCAGTTCTATCCCCATTCCACAGAATGGAGAACTTGGTTGACTAGATGCAGTGCATTATACAATCCCTGAGTTTTTGAGGAATGCCAAACTCTTGTAAGGCCTCACTTATGAATTTCCAACTTCAGCCTATCATATGCTTTGATTAAGTCAATCTTCACCGACATGAAACCATTGTTGGTCTTGATGCGTTTCATAGAATGGATCATCTCTTGGACAATGATGATATTATCATGAATACTTCTTCCCGGAACAAAACTAGATTAATATGGAGAGATTGGTCTAAATTGACTAAGGAACTAAGGTTTTTCTCCCTTTGGGATCAGCACAATCATGGTGTCATTTACATCTTTAACCAAATTAGAATTTCTCCACAAGTTTCTAATCAGCTCTTCCACATCATTGTGAATAATCTCCCAATTTCTATGATAGAACATAGCAGGGATTCCATCAGCACCTGGTGCCTTAAGCCCACCGATGTTGAAAAAGGCATTTCGAATATCATCATTGCTGGGGGAATTCAAGGAATACCTATCTGTGCCAGCAGGAAGCTCAGGGAAAGTTTTAGAACAGGTTAAAGGAGGCATGTTAAGAGTATTTTCTGTATAAAGATCAAGGAAGAAGTGCTTAGCCATATCCTTTAAACTATCTGTGTTCTCCACCCAGTTGCCATTGTTATCTCTTAGACAAAGAATCTTGTTTCTTCGCCTTCTGATGACCACCTTGGTTTGGTAGTATTTCTTGTTCTTGTCCCCATCTTTGACCCACTCAGCCCTAGATTTCTGCAACCACAACCTTTCCTCCTGATCAAGGGTTTCAAATAGCTGGCCTTGGAGAGTAGACTCCAACTCTTCTAATCTTCTACTTCTACCGTATATGGGGCTTCGTTGAATGCCATCTATCTTGGCCATAAGTCTCCTATTCCTCCTGAAAATATCCCCAAAGGTCTCCTTCTTCCATACTTAAATGATCGATTTCAGATTATCAATTTTGTGGAAGAAGTTATCGTTACCTGCCCATCCCTAATTCAAGATATGGTCAAAATCCTGATGCAGCATCCAAAAGGTTTCAAACCTGTAAGGCCTATTCGCACCATTACTGACACTGCCATTGACATTGAGGAGGAGGGGATGGTGATCGGAATGGGTACGGGGTAAGACCTTGATAATGGCTTCTGAAAATCTGACTCTCCATTCCACATTGCAGAGGCCTCTATCCAACCTTTCAAACACTCTCGCTCTATCTCCTCTGACTCCGCCCTTCCAAGTAAATCTAGAGCCTTGGCCTCCCAAATCAATAAGGTGGCACTGGGAAATCCAATCAGCAAACTCCAAACACTTCCTCTCATTCGCAGGAGTCCCTCCCTTCTCCTCACCAGGATCAGCAATGGCGTTGAAATCCCCAATGGCTAGCCAAGGCTCATTAACAGCCATAGCAATATTGCGAATGTCTCTCCAGCCCTCCTTCCTTTCTCCCTCTTTAGGGCTGCCATAAACGATAGTAATCAGCCATTTCGGGTGATGACTCTCCTCGACACTGACATGAATAAATTGATGGCTAACCACAATGGGCTTAATGTCTATATCCGGTCTGTCCCAGCACAGCCAGATCCCCCCACTATAGCCCCTAGCATCAGAGATGATGTGGTGTCTAAAGCCCAACTCCTTTATTGTATTTAGAGCTTGGTCATTTGAACCTCTAGTCTCCTGAATGGCAAAAATATCAGGCCTATGATTTCTTAAGTACTCTTTACAGGACCTTAGGAAGGGGCATCCTGTTGTTCCTCTTGCGTTCCAATTAAAAATAATCATGAGGAAACCAATTCAAATTGGACCTCCATCTCCTTCACTTCCCCGACTTTTCCAACAACAGAACCCTCTAGAGTAGAATTGGACTTATTCGGCCCACCCCCCTCATGACCCAACTCCATACCAAGTTCACCTGGGTTGAAAAAATTTGGGCCAATTTCATTTAGGCCCATTTCAGTGTCATCCTCTTGGCCTCCAATGTCTGGTGGCTTCAGATCCTCCCTTTTACTCAAACCCGAAAACTCTTCGATATTCATATGACCATCCGCCTCATTCGCATTAACAATTCCAATTGTGGGACTCCTAGCAATCATTTGTTGATCATGTTGTTTGTCCTTTAGTGGTGTCTCTCTCCTCTCCTTTAAAGCAATATTCCTCATACCATTGATTTCCACAAAAGGAGTCTCTGGCACAAAAGTGCCTGTGCCCTGCGGTGAATCAACGCTGCTCTGCTCCACTACCTTCTTACCACGATCTCGTCTCATTTCCCCACCCGTCTTAAACGGCCTCATAGAAGATTCCTTTTCCACGCTCCTTTCTTCCTCACGCGCCACAGTATTAGAAACCCCAGTATCCTGGCTTGGCGCGTCCTTCTCAGTTTCTTGAAGGACTGCAAAACGCGATCCCACTTTCTTGGCCCCGTCATTGTTACCCTGAGGTTTAGGTAAATTTCCAAATTTTCCCCTGGGGTTTCTCTTTGCTATCATCCAATCTCCGTACAATCCTTCTTCTTGTCCTCCTCCGTTCACCCCATCGCCTTCCACCCTGTGACGGTCACCTTCATGGCCCTCCTGACTCTTCACCACCTGATCTTCCATGCATTCTTCTTTGGAGTGTCCACTTCTACCACACTTAAAGCAAATGGTGTGAAGGCCTTCATAAACAATACGCCAAGGTCTTCCCTTAATATGGAGGAATGAACGCAGAGGCTTAGTGAGATCAACCTCCACACAGATCCTAGCGAATCTGCCTTTAGCATGGGCCGCTGTGGTGTAGTCCACCTTAATGGTATTTCCGATCACTCCTCCAAGCTTCTTCAGAATGCATCTATCATAATACTCAATGGGAAGGTCTAGGAGCCTTACCCATGCTGCAATTTTCGTTAGTTTCTCAGCCACCGGGTTGAAATCCGGCCTCCACCTCTGAATAGCTAAATAGTTGTCAAAGATCATCCATGGTCCTCCATTAATCGCTCCCTCGTAATCAGACTTCTCATTAAACCTGACCAGAAAGAAGTCATTACCTACATCAATTAGGTTAATGGCTCCTTCCTTAGCCCAAAAACTGTCAAGTCGCTTCTTCAGCACTCCATACGTTATTCTCCTTCCCATGAGCTTCACTATGAGGGTATTCTTCCAATACTTATTCAATCTGGCTTGCTCAGCGGAGTTGAAAACCAGGTTGGGAGAACCATCTTCCTCGCAGACTATCTTTCGACGTGGAACCATTTTGCGATCCCTCCTCTGATTTTCGTCAAAGGCACATTCATCACAATCAGAATAGTCATATTCAGTCTCAGTTTCATCATCATCAATTTCTGTCATGAGGTCCTCCTCATCTTCCTCTTCTGAGTATGTATCCACCTCAAACGGCACGTCAGGTTCCCTAACCATGCTAGCATACGAGCGCTTCTGCTGTGGAGGCTCCTTTGCCTGACCTTCTCCTTCCACTCTCTCAAAAGGCTTCCTTCCCACATTGGAATTCTCTCCTTCATTATCATTACGTAACTTTCGTTTACTCCGGCGGAGGAGGTCAGTCTCTTCCGTTGAACGCAGCTCCTCCGTTCTCTCAGTCATCATTCTCTTAACAATAACAAGTCTTCTTTTTCAAACAACAGCAAGTTGTTGGGAACTTATATCAAACACCTTGTGTGCAATATTCAAAGGAGAACATTGGCACACACACACAAAGGAATCAGACACTCTCTCTTTATTAATCCTTCTTTTATGGAATAATTTATATATCACGTGTGGTGCTGCTCTCTATCAAACACCTTGTGTGCAATATTCAAAGGAGAACATTGGCACTGCATCACTTCAACAACAACTAATTAGTCTGGATCTTGATTATCGCATTTTGGATGTGGAGAATATTCTCTGATTTAATTTGTGGCAGTTGATAAGTATCGTGTAATCACAATATATCACATGAATAAAAAGTTGTATTCTTATAGATTCCCAATCATCAGCCCATATAACCAACCACTCAAAGGCCCATTAACATTTTAATTAAACAGTGAATTCCTTGGTAATGCTAATCTTAATTATCACTCCTAAGTTAACTAGAGTAAAAAAAAAATTTTCTTCTAAATGTATGTTTATTTTTATTTATCCATGAGCTTTTCTTTAGATATTTCCCGATTCAAAAAGTTGTTGAAATTGAGTTATATTTAAGAATTAAAAATTTATTGTTGATCAATGAATTATTGTATGAATTTAATTTTCATGCACCGTCAGTGTAAAAAAGTTTTATACATGCATCCAATGAGGTGTTACTACATCATCAAAAGCAATTAATTTTCAAATCCACTACTTTTAAAGTCACATAAATGCATGAATCTGATTTGATGACGGTGTAAAACTCTTTACACCGTTAATGCATCAAAATTAAACTCTTATTGTATATACAAAATTAGATATGAGATATCCATTAATAAAATATTACGCTGCTTATGAAAATTAAAATTTTAAGAACCAATAGAGGCATTATTTAAATTTTTGAATTTTGTGGATGAGTAATGAGTTTATTTATTGGATAATTCTTTGGTGTAGATTAAAGGGACGTATATGATTGGTGATGGAATAATAATATTGCATGAATTTCATGCGTTGGAAAGAGGTACGTGGTAAGTGGTAACCCGTTATAAACGGATTGCAGAACCTTCAGTATCACCATTGATTTGACACCTCTCGCTCATTTCGCTAACATCGTCCTTACTTAGTTTTATGCTTTTTTTTTCCCTCCTCAGCTCCTCCTTGTCCTTAATTAAAGCGTTTTATTAACTTTTAAGGGTATTAACTTCCACTAATATAAACTAAAATATACTGAGTAAATTAATAAATAAATTTGGAAATATCATAGAAAAAGAAGAAGATGAAATTAAGCGCAATGACTTTAATAATTAACGACATGAAGCTTGGTGTGGTGTTGCGTGTAGACAATATAATGTGGTGAAATATAATGGAAGTAAACCCAAGAGAGTAGGGTTGTATATATTGGAAAAATGGATTGATTGATTTGCACTTTGTTATTAGTAATTGGTAGTTGGCATTATTATAAGGGTGATGGTCAAGATTCTCATACTTATTTGTCCCATTATATATATATATATATATATATATATATATTTATGGGCTTCCTTGTTCTTTAATCTTAGCTTTATCCCCTTCTATCTCTGCACAACAGTGATTTTCTCCTCACCTTTCCGTCCAATCATCATTCCCATCCAAATCATTCCCATTTCTATTATTATTATTACTATGCCTTTTTTTTATATTTAATTTGTATTTTGAATGGTGGACTAATGTGGACTGTGGAGTAGTGAACAACACAACACAACCCACCTTCCAATTGTGAATAATATTCCTTGCAATTTGGGAGACATGGATGGTAGAAAAAAAACAAGGTACAAGACAAAAATTTGTGACTTGAATCTATTCATCAAGGGTGTTTAATATAATATTCTTTGCAATTAGTTTTTTTTTTTGGTATATATTATACTTAGGTTAATTTTAATTTGAGTTCTAATATTGTTAAACAAAAATAATACTATTTATACATTAAAATTAATTATCAAATTCAATTATTATTATATATAAATATATTTTTAATATATATTTTATATTCTAGTATTTATTTTATATACTAGCTAATAATTTTGACGTATACTAACTTGTCACGATGGATTGTTAAAACACATAGTGTTTTAGTGTCCCATATTTTTAGACTTTATTTATCATTATTTCCCATCTTTATGATTGTATAGAGTGAGCATGAAGTAGTAGTTTGACTTGTGTTTAACTAGCTTGCTGGGACACTGCCTTATTTGCTTTGTCTTGGTCACTTTTCGGTTTGCCCTTTTCTGGAATTGTTTGGCCATTGCCACAGATTATTGCTGAGGATATAATAATTAGGGCTCCAATTTATTAGACTTTTCTTTTGATATAATATATATGGGTCCATTTTAAGATCCTAATTATGGGACGGCTTGCACTAAGATATGGATTTTGTCAAACCAAACAAAGTTTATATATATCATACGTATACGTTACAAAATTGAAGTTTGAAGTTGATATTATTATTGTGTGATTTCTGCACTAATTTTAAATGTATATAATGTATACGACATATAATATAAAAAAATTAATATAATTGTATAAAGCAGGAGAATGAATTTCACAAAAGTTTATCATTACTTTTTCTTTTGTTTTTATCCTTTTCATCTTCTTTCTCGTATGTGGATACCGTTATTGATTATGTTTATATTTTGCTTTTTCTGTAATACCAATAACAATTCTCTTATATTCGCCAAAATAGCTTATAACTGTTCATGAAAATATATATTCGGCTATATATATAGAGTTACTTTAATTTCCGGCCATATATATGTTTGACCTACATGCAAATAATTAAATGCATCTAATGATCATGGCATGTAAGAGATGGGGTTCCAAAATGATGAAATTCTTTAGCCACATACAGTAATATGCAAGCAAGCTCTCTTCACTCGTCACATGTCTTTAATTAAATTATTTCATGCTGAATTATCAGGTGCAGTCAATTTCTTTAAACATTTTTCAAAATATTTAAAGATGTAAAATATTTAATTAATAAATTAATATTTAATAATGATAAATGTTATATTTATATGAGTTAACTGTATATAAGTTTTTAAGTTATTTTTTCTATCTGTTTGTAAAAATCTATATATGTCACGTGAAAGGGCATCGTATTTTACAGTTACCTTTTGATATTTATTTTACATACAAACCGGGGCTCTAAGAAACAAGTCAAAAAGAGTCTCTACTCTACTACTGTATAGGGTTTGTCAAAATATTCATATATAAAATGAGCTAGCTAGATAGATATATAGCTTAAGCTTTCACAAACATGTGATGTGAACGCAGTATATATACTATAAAGGAATATCAAATTATCCAACTATTATATATAAATAGTGTTGCTTGTCCCCTTAATACCCTCTTAACTATTATTAGGTTATTTGAGACAAAGATTTATATATACAAATCCACATAGTATTTAGAATTTAAATCCTAAAACAACCTTCTTTTGCATCTTCATCTACTTTTCATATATAATAACAACACCACATACACTCACCCCAAAAACTACTTTATTTTTATTTAATTAATTAACAATTGGACATGCTTTGAAATGTCGAATATATTAACTTATAAAACCTTCTAGCAATTAGATTCTTTTTTGAATTTTTTCAAAACTTTAAATTAATGATACCTGCTGGACTAACTTGATATAATATCAGCATAAATTAAATAAGATAATTTTAAATTATTACTCATTAAATTAAATTAATAATATTTGTTCATTCAATTTTTTCTATCTTCTTCGCTATTCAATCCATACAATTTAGTAATATTTTAAACTGATCGGATTCACATTACATTATTATTATTCTTAGACATTTGATAGAACAAGCACCGAGTTCTAATAAATTAAACTAAATAAAGATATAATACTCAAAAGAAAGAAAGAAAAAAAAACTTCTAGAATATATTTAAATTTTTGGTTTCCTAAGGTATCCCCAACTCGACAGGTGAAAGACTAATAATTTGAGTTCTATTTAAGGATTTGTTGTTGGCCACCAGGTTGTTGCATGCACAAGACAGGATTTAAACCTCGATACAATCATCAATCACAGAATTCTTTTGCAGAGAGTTTAGGAATAGGCTAGGGAATTTCTTTTTAGTTTCATGTCAAACCAATCATTATATGTATAGGTTTGTGTAAATCATTTTAAACATATATTTTAATAGACATTTTAATTAATACAAACATACATCAATTATTATAATATTAATTTGCAGCATGTAGCGCATATATTATCCATAATAGGATGAAAAAATAATTATTAACAAGAAGCATTTGAGGATGAAAAAATAATTATATAACAACATTATTTGAATAGGAATCTTTTTTACTCGATTTCCCACAAAAATTACTACTAAAATTAACCTAGAGTTAGGTGAAATAATAAAAGTAACAAAGGAAACCGCGCATAAAGAACCGCACACTCGTGTCTCCAACTAGTGCTCCATCTTTTTATGTCTTTATTTTTTTCTATATTTATTTATTTGTTAAACACTAAATGAAAGGCATATAAAGTATAGCAGTGAACAGCCAATTATCTACAATGCCATTTAGATTTCATTGCTATGCTTGCTTGTTATTAGTCGTTACAATTGATTCTGTTTATTTTTCCCTTTTTCATTTTAGTTTAATTCTATATATTAAGTTTTAACAATTAATTAGTAGTAATTATAAATGATCAAAGAATAATGAACAAAAAGACAATATCTATTATTTGAAAAAAGGAAGAGTTTAAAGAAAAGAAATTTATGTAAGAAATTGAGATATGAGAAAAATTTCAAGTATTGCAAAAATAAACATATTACCTGTATTCCAATAGTTTTATCCAAAGGGCCCATAAAAATTAATTAATTAAGTGTCATAATTATTAGCAAAAGATTAATTTAATGAAAAAGCTAAGGTAGGTTGGGACAATTACTGGGATGTGAATAACCAACCGCAACTGAGTCACATTGGACCAGATAAAAAATTGCAGTGGGGACAGACAGGAAAAGAATAGAACAACATTCATAGGTGCATATCATTATAAAATTATAATAAAAGTATAAATTGATATCCACATTTTAGTTATTTTAGGCATCACAACCTACGAACAGAATAAAAAATTGAGAAACGAGAACAAGCTAAGAGGTGGTCCATACTCCATATTCCATAACTCCATATATATATAATTAAATATTTTAATTTGTTTTTAATTATTATTTTAATATTTAAATGAGTAGAAATTTAAATGTATATTTAATTTCAGAAAATATAAAAATGTAAAATTTATTTTCTTTATTTTTCAATGCATGCAGGGTATTATTATTATTATTTTATTTATTTTAATATATAATAATTAAATGGTGCCCTATAATATAGTTTAATTCTTCAGTTCGAGGCTATAGGTTCATAGGTGCATGATGCATATACACTTGATTACAGCCTGACCGATAAATACACACATAATTTAACAAATGGAGAATAACAATGTTTCTTTACAAACAAGAAACACCATAAATTACTGACGAAGAAATATATAATGTTATCACTGTGACACTGAAACCATACATACATATGTTCTTAACACTATTATATGTAGCAGTGATTCCCACCAAACCAAGAAAGGGTTGAGTTACTTCTTTTTTCTTTTACATTCTGAAAGACATTGTCTCTACTCCCCTAAACATAAAAAGTAATGTAATGCAGCATAGTTTGGAATGAGAATGAAAAAGGATAAAATCAAGAGACTTTGATTTTGAATCATATATATTTTTTTATAACTATATATTCATGCGATATTGAGAAAAATTTTATTTTTGTTCCAAAATATAATTGAGTGCATATATAAAATTTTTTTATACTATAAGTGTAAATTCTAACATTTTTTAAAAAGTGAAATCTATGGCACAAGGTGTCTAATATTCTAAACTTTTAAGGATAAATAATTAATTATTTCTATTAATTTCTTTTTAAGAATTAACTTGTATTAAAAAAAATTAGAAGTATTACTGTTTTTTTTCTCCCTCTTTTATCCTCTTTTACTAATATGTCTTTTTGAGCCCCACAAAAAGTAAAGTAGAAAATAATAAGAATAAAGAAGGCAAGAATAACAGGGAAAATGATTGTATATATTTAGCCTTATTTAGGTAGATATTTCAGAGTTGAAGTCTATTTATTAATATAGAAGTAAGTTTCCATTTGAATTTTAATAGCAATCAACATTTTTAGTGGGGGTGGGAAAATAAATGGAGAATGCTTATTGAGTTTGGTTCCTTTCAAGACTGTTCAAGAGACCATTATTATGATCTGATTCTCAGAATCTTGATTATTCTAGATATCCTATATTGTCCCATTCCAATTTCCACAAATAAATTCATCACAATGGAATTCTTTTCCAATTTTATCGGAAAAAAAATTCAAATAATAATATTAGCTGCTAACATCAATAGCCTTAATATAAGACTTTCTTTGCTACTTGTTACCTTTTTCTTTTAAAATGTTAGTTATATTTCTTTCTTGATAGATGATCCTTATAAGTGGTCCAATTGATTTTCATTTTTTTTTTCTCCTACTGCTCAGGAATGAGGTGGTCCTTGATTGTAACACTTGAAGATGATGGTGGTCTTTATCTATATACATATATAGAGAGAAACCTAGGGCATAACTTATCTTTCAATTAAGTTGACCCAATAAGCATTATTAGTACTTAGATTGGATGATTTTTCATTTTCAGTTGGAAAATAACTACATCCAAAGAATGTTGTTTTTCTTTGAAGATGATACTTACATCAGTGTCAACCTGCCGCCTTTAAATTTCCATTATTGTTTTTTTTTAATATAAATATTTAGATTAGATATATATATTAATATTATATAAGAATGTGTTTATAAAATGCAGTAATATTAAATAAAAATGATAAACCAAATAAATAGTAATTTACAGTAATTTATCACAAGATTACTGTTTACCTAATAAATTTAAGGCAAATCACAAATGATGAGAGTAGTACACTTAAATTATGGCTTCAGTAGTAAAACATAATTCCTTAAAATATTTGACCTGTTTTCTTTCTAAAATGAATATTCAAAACAACTATTCATCAATATTAGCATAAACTTTTTACTTTGTCATAAAATCAGTAATTTCATCCCATTTTTTTTTTTAAGAGAAGTGACAAAATAAAAGTTGGATTTGAAGACACACACTTTGGTAGAAGAGACAAATTGAATGGTTTAAAACTATTGATTATAAAGAAAGCAAAACACATAAAAAAATAAAAATTATTATGTATATACACGATATATTATTTTACATATTTTTAATATATAATTTATATTTTAATATAAAACAATACTTATTAAGATTTAAGAGGGACTTTATTGAATTGCCTTTAACAGTACATATTTTTCAATAATTTGATTTTGCAGTGCTAGTATTCAACTATTCCTGAATTCTATATTTATATTACAGTAATTTATGTATGTAATTTAATTGACATTATTGTATGTTTGTAGTAGTAATTATTGGTCTAAGACATTATTACTAGCAATAAGACTCCATGATTGCCATCATCAAATTTTGATACTACAATGAAACAGTTTTTTTCTTTTGCAATAAATTGAAGTGTCCAAAATTTAGGTAACATGCATCATAATTATGGGGTTACGTAGTTAATAATTGAATTGGATTTGAACACAAACATTGTACTCTTACTTTGAAATAAGGCACCATCTCTGTCGTCCATTGTTGTTTATTCTCATAGATAGGGCAGTGATGACAAAGTACTATCTTTTTGTACATAATGATTTTCCCACCTCAATCATCAATTATGTCTCATAATAACAGTATTCAATTTCTACACAATAATCAAAACTTCTTTACCCCCTCCTCTACCTTACCCCATCTTTCATTAACAAACCATAACTCCCTTGACAAGGATAAGAAAATTCATTATTATCCATATCCATATCTATCTAAAAATGCATTATACATATACATTATTTAAATAAAATAACAAATAAGCGTTCTCTTCTTTTTATTTCTTTATACAATACAATTTATATACACTTTTTTTTAAGGGTTGTTCATTTACAAGTTTGACTCCAACTTATACTCCTGTATATATCTTCTTAGATTAAATGCAAAACTTACCCAATAATAAAAGAAATTACAAAACAAATGCAAATAGCATATCTAATTATTAAAACATCAAAAAGAAAATTATGTTGATTAGAATATTGACACTTTTTTCAATTTAATTATTTGACAAAAAATTTATAGAAAATTAAGAACAAAATGTATTGTTAAAAGTTCATAACATTATTACCATCCACAAGAGGACAAAAATAAAAGGTGAACACTTTTAATTAATAATCCAATTTTTGTATACAAATAATTTTATTTGTGTCCATCAAAATATTTGCCAAACAACAAATAGTACGTTTGGTTTGCGTTTTTATTTCTAGTATTTTCTGTTTTTGGAATTTTGTGAAGGAAAAAGTGAAAACAATAAAATCATGTTTTCTGCTATTTTCACTTTTTCCTTCACAAAATCTAAAAAACAGAAAACACTAAAAATAAAAACAAAAAATGAAAACACAAATCAGACGCAGTCTTACCTCTTCAAATAAATTTTACTCCCATTCTTTAAAAATAATCAAATTCCAGAGAAATAATTAAGAAACACATACTTTCCTTCATTTGTGTATATCAATAATTTTATGGGCTCCTAATTTTATATTAATTTTTTTTTGAGCATTTCTGAGATATATTTTGGATATCAATTTTTATTAAAATCATAAATGAACTAAGTTAATATTGAATTATGCATTGGAAGGAATAGAGAAAGTGATACCGGTATCACTAAATTGATACCGTATCATTTTGAAGAAATGCCAATTAAAATATGCCATGTGTAGAACTCATTAAATATAGATTAATTAAATAGTATTATGTGAGATCCAAATTAATTTTAAATCAAAACCAAGTATTGAAGTAATAAATTTCATATTTATCTCAAATTATATATGATCCCAAATATTTACGTGATATCTTGTGAGATTTAAAATAAACTTAAAACTAATACTATTGCAGATGTTCTTAATACATATTAATTTTAGAAAGAAAAAAAAAAATCTCCCAACCTTAATGTTAGTTGAGAGACATTTAAGGTGACGTGAGCATGATAGTACCGCGCACTCTCTCTCTTCAACCCATTGCCGCAGCGCCACCTCACACACCAACTCACCAAACCCAAACAAAACAAACAAAACCAGACATTTTCACTCTCTCTGACTACACCCCGACAAAACTAAAAGTAACCTCTTTTCTCTCTCATGGCTCTCCTCGTAAATTCTCCCCAAAACCCTTCCTCTTTCTGAAACCCCTCCCACTTTAAAACACTTCCATTTATTTTACTCACTACTCCGAATAATGTTTCAAAGTTTCCACTCTCACCATAACCAGAGAGACCACCCCTTAACCTGAACCTCAACACACCCCCCATCACTTCCACACTTCAAAGTTCTCTTCTTTTTCTATCTTCACCATTTCCCATTCCTTCAAAAATGAACAAGATCGTTTCTCTCTACAACCTTGAAGCTCGTGGCATAGTGTGAAAACTGAAACCAACTTCAAAAGTTAACTCCTTTGCTTTGCTCTCTCTCTCTCTCTCTAAGCTTACTCTTCTTTATTTTCTCTTTCTTTCTCTACCTCTTCTTCCTCTTCCGGAGGATGGCCTGCCGGAAACTCATCGCCGGGAACTTGGATCCGCAGCGAAAGAGAAGTGGTGGATTGAGAACTAAACAGGCGGGAAGAGGATCCTGCCGTGGTAGTTAGGACTTTTCTGCAACACTCCCCGGAAAATGCATGCTCATCGGATTTGAAGGTTTCCACTCTTTTCTGTTTCTTGTCTTCTGTTGCTGCATGCTGTTGTTGTTGTTCTTCCTTTAAGCTCAGAGCCTCAGAGGAAGAAGAAAAAAGACATTTTTTGTGTGTAGTTTTGAGAATACCCCGTCAGAAGAAATTAAAGATGGGGTTTTTGCTGAAAGAAGCTTTGAAGACTCTGTGCAGTCGGAATCAGTGGTCATATGCTGTTTTCTGGAAGATCGGTTGCAACAATTCTAAGTAAGTTTCAATGCTTGATTTTTCCAGAGATATGAAAATTGAAAAGTACAAAAAATAAAAGTTAAATGATTTTGCTTTATTTCGTTTGTTTGTTTGTTTCGGTTAATGAGTAAGTTTAAGAAAAGCTAGTAGTGTTTTACACTCTTACTTCTACTTTTGAGTTTATGTTCTTCTTTTGTGCTTGTGCCCTTTATTTCTTTTAATGATAAATTTGAGGTTTTTGTTATTTTCGGATAATGCAACCGGAGAATAAAATTTTTAGCTGATTCATTCAAAATTCTTTAGTTCTATATTCCCTAATCATATGATTGACATGTTAGGGGTAGGCTTGATTCCAAAATATGATTGACATGTTAGGGTCTCATTTTATTGGCTATTACTCATCACATTTACTGCTTCTTTGTATTTGATTCGTATTCTTTTTCTTACTATTTTGGAGCTTAGTGCTTTGATTGTTTCTGATTTGTCCTTGAGAATCTTAGTTAAAGAAAGAAAAGAAAATTGAAGTTTATTATTTGCCCATAGATGTTGCCAGAGGCGCACTACCTACTGGATTTGATTTGCCTGTGATTCTGAGAAAGAATCTGCTAAACAAGGATTTGTCTTTCTCTCTTGATTTTCCCCCCTTGTTTCAGTGATAAAATTGCTGACTTTTTTACCAGCTTATGATGCATCATTGCTTTTAACTGAACATATGGAAGTGTTTTCAGTTGCTTATCATTACCCTCAGTTGAAAAAGTGAGGCTGAAATATTGATGGCTTTGACTTTGTGCTGGTAACTGTATATAACATATCTGTAATTCTTTATTTAAGTAACTGATTGTAGTTTGATATGGCAGGTTATTGATCTGGGAAGAATGCTATTATGAACCATTGCCATGTTCTTTCCCTCAACCCAATTTCGGGACGTCTAATTTGCCTTACCAGAATGGAGAAGGAAGCTGGTTTTCTTCTGACTCTCAGTCGTCTCAGATGGGGATCCAAGAGGAGGATAGAGTTTGTTCTTTGATCAACAAAATGACAGTGAATAATTCAGTCAATGTCGCGGGTGAAGGGTAGGTGCTTTCCTCTTCCATCTACTCCTTGAATTTTTATTGGGGATTCAGGATCCTAAGAGAAAAGTTTTAATGACTAACATGCTTCATTTTGTCGCGAACTCAGAATAATTGGACGAGCTGCATTTACTGGCAACCATCAGTGGATTCTTTTGAACATTTTCAGTAGAGATGCATATCCACCAGAGGTATTAAGTTTATCTTCTGTTCCTTAGAATGCATGAATAATTTTTGCTCAATTAAAGTTTTGTGAACAATATCTTTTAAGCTTGCACTCCTGTTTATGCTCTCTAAATTTAATTTAGTCTTTGGAAATTGTGTAATATGGATTATATAGGTTTGTAATTTTGGGTTCTGTTTTGATTTCTTATATTGGTGCACTCTTCTTAGGTATATGCTGAGATGCATCACCAACTTTCAGCTGGAATGCAGGTTTGCGATTTTCTTTTCACTCCATATTTTATTGTAGACTTCTTGGTGCTATGTTATGATTTCTTATTTTTCTTGTCTCCGCAGACTGTTGCAGTGATTCCTGTGCTTCCACATGGGGTTGTTCAACTTGGATCTTTCTTTCCGGTAAGTCCTTTTCTTCTGTTTGTAGTTCTGTAGAGATGTAATGGACATAATTTTTCGATCAAGAGTGAATAGTCTCTGTTAGCTTACAAGTGTATATTTCACATACTCACATATTAGCTCAGGATCACATGAATATGATGGATTGCATAAATCTTGGATATCCATTCTGGCATTCTTGAAAGCTGCATATTATGAGTTAACTATGATAGTGATGCCCTCTTATCTAGTGTGAATGCACCATTGCAACTAATGCGGAAATATCTACTGCTACAGATAATGGAGAATATTGGGTTCATAACTGATGTAAAGAGCTTGATCTTGCAACTGGGATGCATTCCTGGTGCCCTTCTATCCGAAGACTATTCAGGAAATCCATCCATTGGAAGAGCACTTGCTACTGGTGGCATGCCTGTCTCTGTCGAACCACCTGCAATTCCCTCACATTGCATTCCATCAGTAGCTAATGGCTCGAATGAGCAAAGTAACTTGTCTCATGTTTCAGGGTCAACTGTTCAAACACACTGTCCTATAAGGGGAGAAATGAATAACTTTCAAGGTTCAGTATTGACTCCCAAAACCCATAACCTGAGCCAGATATCAAATGGTCATTGCCAACCGAAAGCTACTACATTAATTCAAACAAACTTTGCTGGCCAAAGTGAGAATACGGTTGTGGAGGCTGAAGTGATACCCTCAAGCAGAGGTTCATGCCTACAGCAGCATTCGGGTTCATATAATGCAAGGTTTGCATTCAATGGCTTATCCAGTTTCACTCAATCAGCTCCAAGCGATTGCAATCTAAAATATATGGAGCAACAACTGATGGCAGTTCTTGGGAGTCAAGGTCACACTAATCCTAGTATAAATGCGTCGAGTACATTAAACATGTCCCGACTAAAGACAGATGGAGGCCATATACTTGATCACAATCAAAGTTCTAGCAGCACTTCGTTACTTGATGGAATACCGATACATGGTGCAGTGAGTAGTCTGTTGAGGACAAATCTTGCTACTGATTCTGGTTTAAGAACTCCAGATGTGTCTGTTGGTGATTTATCTGGAGCACAAGGATCTGGGGTTGGAATTAAAAATGATAGTTCAAGTAAAGCAGATGGTTATTCTCTGGCTAATTTGATTAGTCATTCAGGTGCCTTTACTGTGCCTCCACAAGGTTTTGATCAGAAGCTTCTCTCTGCAGATGTGAAGCATGTTCATGATGCTTTACTTTCAACTGATCAACTGAAAGAGAGTAGTTTGCATCAGTCCCCTAACATCTCTGTTCATCTACAGAAGCATGTGACTAATGGTGGTCAAACCCCGGGTTTTGTCCAAGATTGTGATAATAAACATGTTATTGGTCAATCTATGGTGAAGAATGTTAAACAAGAACAAGTTTGTGCTCAGCCGTCATCAGGTGATGATCTGTTTGATATTCTAGGAGCTGATTTCAAAAACCAACTACTGAGTGGAAACTGGGACAAGTTGTTTGCAGTCGGATCAGAAGCTAAGACAGAAAATATGGATAAAAAGCCAACATGTATGAATATGGAGGGTATGAACCTTGATTGTTCTTCTGCAAATGGAACAATATCAGAGAGTGACATATTTTCTGGGACAGGCACAGACCACCTCTTGGATGCTGTGGTTTCGAAGACCAAGTCTACCATGAAAC
>JASCZI010211497.1:102641-124473 GCA_036250425.1 Stylosanthes scabra
CTTAAGAATGTGTGCATGCTTTTCTATGCTTGTATATGGTGCTGGTTAGTTAACTTGTCAAGCTTTGCAGGCAAATAGGGACATAACAAGGATGGAGATATTTATGTCGCTGGTTCGGCTTTTGGACCAAACAGTGAAGGGAAATGCATCTTCATCGAACGCAGGTGACAATAATATGATGGCTTATCAGTCTTTTCCGCAAGCTACCCAGATTCCGGCAACCAGTACGCCTAGTAGTTTGCAATGAGCCACCCACTAGGAAGCTACATATGGTTTCTTGGCATGGATGTGTTGAGAGCAAGTATGATATATGCTACACTTGCAATGACTAACATCAAATCCAATCCATTCCAATCCAATCCTAAGTTTTCTAGCGGGGTTAACTTCTAACTGTTCCATATATCTGATAATGCTAAGTTAGTTAAGAGCACCTCAAGATTAATATGCACCTCCCATATTTTAACTGTTTCCACATGAACTCTTAGGTCACTTGTATCCATTTTTTTTAAGTTGGCGTGGAGGGTAATTCTGGTAGTGAGTATTTGGTAGCAATCTGGTGTTATGATTCAAGATTAGATGTATAGATATTGTAGGATGTGTAAGGAAGGGGGTTAATGTGTAAGTGCAACCTTATACTCTGATTTTTCTAAATAGGGTCGTGAATTGGAAGTGCTATAACTAAATACATAAAGCTCTATGTGTGGTTTGTATATTATTATTGCTGCTATGTTTTGTGACTTACATAATCAATTCTAGCTTGTCTCTCCTTAACCATGCTTCAAAAATAGAATTCTTATGTTTTCAATTTGCATAGATATCTGCCACTGAATTTTTATACTTGCTTGGAAAAAAAGTATAAAAATATTTTCTGTATGATATATTATGTAACTTTAGCAAGATCAAAGGTGTAGCTTTGGTGACTGGGAAATCACTTACTAGATGGGGGTCTGCGTTCAAATCCTTTCACTAAATTCTAAACCCTGAAAGGGGTCACCAAAAAACGACCAAGTCAAGCAAATAGATAAGAATCAAGAATGTGTGATGATTGATGAATATATGAACCCTCATTTCCATAACAAACCGCGTTTGGTAGGTCAAATTTCTATGCACAAAAATGGAATAACCTTAAGGAGAATAGTCTTAGTCTTACTAGAAATAATGGCGATGATAAAAAGGACCGAAGCTAGTCTTAGTCTTGATAGAAATAATGGCGATCATAAAAGGGACAGAAGCTAACCAACTTGGGTTAGTGAAGTAGTTAGCTCACTAATCCGCTTAAGTAAGTCTTGCAAGTCTTGAGAATTTGAATCTCACTTTGAGCAGGCAACCAAACAAATATATATAAGGGACCAAAGGTAACAAGCATTACAACCCATTCAAATTAAAGCTTTAAACAAAGAGAGGCCATCAAAGTGATTCGGTGAAACATGCCAACTTTTGGAAGAGATCATCGTGTTCCAAATCATGTTCTCTTTCATGTAATAATAGCTTTGATGTTCTTTCTTTCATTGAAAATCACTGCTTCTCCAACAGCAGAAGCTCAAGTCCTTGTGAAATGGAAAAACAGCCTACCATACACTCCTTTTCTCAATTCATGGTCCCTCTCCAATATTCAAAACCTTTGCAGTAGTTGGGATGGCATTGTTTGTGACAAAACAACAAACACAAGTGTCTCACAAATACACCTCTATGGTTTAAATCTCAATGGCACCCTTCATGCCTTGGATTTTGCTTCCCTACCAAACCACACTCGCCTTGACCTCAATGGTAACAGCTTTTATGGCTCAATACCACCTCAAATTGGCAACCTCTCCAAACTCACTTTCTTGGACTTTGGAAACAACTTCTTCCAAGGGACACTGCCTTATGAGATAGGACATTTAAGGGAACTTGAATATCTCAGCTTCAACAACAACAGTTTCAGTGGCACTATTCCCTCTCAACTCATGAGTCTCCCAAAGGTATGGTACCTTGACTTTGGAGCTAACTACTTTACATCTCCTCCTCGGTGGTCTGAGTATTCATGCATGCCTTCCTTAACATACCTTGACTTGTTTCTCAATTCATTCAATCCTGAGTTCCCAAGTTTCATACTAGAGTGCCACAACTTGTCTTTCCTAGACCTCTCTCAAAACTATTTTAATGGCACGATACCAGAATCATTGTATACCAATTTGGCCAAGCTTCAATACCTGAACCTCACAAATTGTGAGATGGAAGGACCGTTGTCGTCCAACTTGTCCAAGCTCTCAAACCTCAAAGAGCTTCCTATGAGTGACAACAACTTCAATGGTCCTATTCCCAAGGAAATAGGATTGATAGCTGGGCTTCAAGTTCTTGATTTGTATAAAAGTTCAGTCCATGGGGAAATACCATCATCCATAGGCCAACTCAAGCAGCTAAGATATCTTGATCTGAGTCTAAACTTTTTGAACTCTTCAATCCCTTCTGAACTTGGCTCATGCATTCATCTAACCTATGTTGCTTTATCAGGCAATAATCTATCAGGTCCCTTGCCTTTCTCATTATCTAGTTTGACCAAACTCTCTGAATTGGGATTATCAGAAAATTCCATTTCTGGTCAACTCTCTGCCTCACTAATTTCTAATTGGACTCAGTACCTCTTTTTATACAACAATGAATTTTCTGGCTCCATTCCTGAAGAGATTGGAAGCATGAGGGAAATGATGGAGTTAGACTTATCTGGAAACCACTTGTCTGGTGAAATTCCCTCGACAATTGGGAATCTTACAAACCTTGAAATCATAAATCTTTTCATGAATGAGCTCAGTGGAACCATTCCCAGAGACATAGGAAACCTCAAGTCACTGCAAATCTTTGATGTTAGCAACAACAACTTTTCCGGGCTTTTGCCAAAATCCTTGGGAAATTGTTCAGCATTAATTAGAATAAGGCTTGCTCACAATAATTTCTCTGGAAACGTCACACAAGCATTTGGGGTTTGTCCAAGTCTTGATCTTCTAGACCTGAGCTTCAATGAATTAACAGGGAATATACCCCAGAATTTTTTCAGATTGGCTAACCTTACCTTCCTTGATTTATCAAATAATAACTTGAGTGGAATCATTCCTAATGAGTGTGAAACGTTCAATGCAAGCTCACTTGGAATTCTCAACTTGTCGCACAACAACTTGACAGGAACAATTCCACAATGTTTGGGAACCTTACCCTCTCTCACAGTTCTGGACTTGCAAATGAATAACCTATGTGGACCCTTACCAGGAAACTTCTCTAAAGGTAATTTGTTACATACTATAAAATTGAATGGCAACTTCTTGGAGGGAACATTACCCAAGTCTCTAGCCCACTGCACAAATCTACAAGTTTTGGACCTTGGAGAAAATAGCATAAAGGACACATTTCCTGCTTGGCTAGGATTGCTTCAAGACTTACAGGTACTCATTTTACGAGCAAATAAATTTCATGGTACCTTCAATAACTCCTCCAGCATTAGACATGAACATGCATTTCCAAAGTTGAGAGTTTTTGATGTATCCAACAACTACTTTAGTGGATCCTTGCCAGTATCATACTTGAAGAACTTTCAAGGAATGATGAATGTCAGTTACACTATATATGAGTGCTAATTCTTCCAACTATCCATCATATTTTGCTTCAATAATGGTCAACATGAAAGATCGGTCAGTTGAACTAGTGAAAATATTAATCACTTTTACAGCTATAGACTTGTCAAATAACTCATTTGAGGGCGAAATTCCACAAGTGATTGGAGAATTAAATTCTCTGAAAGGGCTAAATCTGTCACATAATAGACTCACTGGCACTATTTCACAATGTTTAGGTAATTTGAGAAATTTGGAATGGCTGGACCTGTCATGGAATCAGCTGAGGGGTGAGATTCCTGTGGCCTTAACAAATTTGAATTTTCTGTCGGTCTTAAATGTTTCACAAAATCAGTTGGAGGGAGCTATACCTACAGGTGGCCAATTCAATACATTCCAAAATGACTCTTATATGGAAAATGCAATGCTGTGTGGATTCCCTTTGTCAAAATCATGCAGTGGCAATGATGATAAGGAACATACCTCATCTCTGACATTTGAGGATGAAGATAAATTTGGATTTGGTTGGAAGGTAGTAGCAGTGGGATATGCATGTGGAGTGGTGATTGGAGTGCTCTTTGGATGTTTCTTTTTCTCAACTGGGAAGCCCCATTGTCTTGCAAGGCTTCTAGGTGTCCGTATAACAAATAAAAGAGTGAAGAACAAGAAAAACAGAATACATGCAAATCATGGAAGAATGAATTAGCTTTTTCTTATTTTCTATTATGTGTGTGTGAAATAAAGGCTAATATAGATAGATATCTCTGGATCTAAATATGTTGTTACCAGTGGCTAGTGTGGGTATAAAGTGGATGCTGAGAGCAACTAGTAATGCAGAAGACTGTGAGCAAGATGAAACAGTTTGTTTAATTACTGAAGGATTTGCTGTTTTAAGTGCTACTATGCTTATTTTCTCTAGTTTCATTTTTTGTTTTGTGGTTGGTTAGATTTAGATTCATCTTTGATAGCTATGTCGAAGGGGATGAGCTTATTATCTTACTAACTTTTCTCCCTTTTTGGGTCGAGTGTACCGAATGATAAAAAAAAAATCTAAATATGTTGTTGAAATAAATATATATTGATAGCATTGTATTATTATTAGTGTTATTGTGTTTATGTTATGTTTAAAGGTTTTTCCTAACTTCCTGTTATATAAGAGAGAAGCATGAAATTGATATCGTTAAGGGAGGTTCAAGTGTGTATGTGTATTAAAGTTAGTTTCACAGCCAAGAAAAAAAAAAAGTGAGTAATTTATAACATTAGAGTCTCATTAACTTAATATCTTAAGGTTTTGATTTGAATGTGATGTCTTCTCATATTACGTTCTCTTATTGGTGGTCAAGAGCTTCCCACTAGTGAAATGGAAAAACACCTTACTATTACCATATGCTCCTTTTTTCTCAATTAATATTGATGGTCCTTCTCCAACATTAAGGTTGACAACCTTACTAGTACTTGGCATGCCATTGTGTGTGACAAAAACAACAAATATAGATATGCATAGTCCTTATCCATAATAGATGTCTTTGATATCATATTAGAATTGAGATTATGTGGACTTAATTTAATTCTAAAAGCTAGCTTAAGGGGTGATAAATGTCTCACTCTTATATTTACTCAAGAGTCCTTATTCATCGTATATGTAAGACTTATAATAATGAACAGAAATTTTTAAAAAACAAAATTCTTATTATTAAACAGAGTTCACCTTTCTAATAAGTAATACCTTTAAATGAAAGATATTAAATTTTATTGATATCATGTGATGTGTAATACCCTTTTTTTTTCCCTAACTTTTTTGAACCTTAATAAAATCGGGTGACATTGACAATTCCGGGCAAGGAATGAAATTCCATATTCGCGCATATACTAATTGTCTGATCTGGGGAAATAAATTATTAGAAGAAAAACTTATCTACGTTATATTAGTTGTCACCATGCTATTAATCTGACGCCACTTATAATAGGAAACCAAAAAATTACAATTTTATTTAGTGTTTGACTCTCAATGCAAGTAACATTTCCTCGAAAGCCAAGAGGTGAAGTGTATGTGTGGAAAAATTAGAATAATAAAATCATTCCTAACTCATTAAGTAAAATAAAATTACAATGAATCTAAAAACGAGTATCTTTCAATGTCATTTTTAATTTTACTGAAGTAAATAAAGAAAGAGACAGGTGAGTTGGTGGTCTAATTTGAATGACTTTGATTATTGTGCAATAATCAATTCTTTAATTTGTCTTTCACTATACATAGTTTTGTACGTTGGCCGACCTTATTATTTATGGTCAGCAGCACTACTAATCACTTATTATGCTCACTAATCTAATCTAGCAAATGGACATTAGTATTTCAGCAATGCAATTAAATAAATAAAATTTCAAAGTCATATAATGCTTCCAAGGGATTGAAACACATAGGAGTGTTCAATATTAGGATCTTTTTGGGTACATTGGTCAACAAGCAAGGACTCTCTTATAATAAATAGGACCACATTAGATCACACTAAGGCCATAGAATTTACATTCAAACACATACAACACACAAATAAAGCACATTTAAATCCCAACATTTTCGGTTGAAGATTATGGCATCTGAAGAAAACCAAAATAATAATGTCACGTTTAGGCAATGGTTGGTTGCCATGTTTAGCAAGATTAATGCTAAGGTTGGTAGTGTGATGTTGATGCTGAAGAAACCAGGAGAAGATGATCATAGAAGAGTTATTCATTCTTTGAAAGTAGCACTTTCCATCATCATAGTTTCTGCATTTTACACGGTCAAAACTCTCTTCGATTATTTTGATAGAAATCCCATGTGGATAATCATAACCGTCATCCTTGTCTCAGAATTTTCCGTAGGTAAAGTTCATTTAATTTACTTGCGTGCGTGCTTATTTAATTTTGATTGAACTTTTTCATTTAAATATTAACCAATATGTATGTGTGACACTACTTGCAGGAGCAACACTAGCTAAATGTTTCAATAGAGGTATAGCAACAGTTTCGGCTAGTGCTCTAGGACTCGGATGTTATTACTTGGTTAATTTAATAAGGGGAGGACATATTGTCAACCCATTACTTCTTGGAACCCTAATTTATATCACAGGTAATAATATTAACACTAAATGTTAGCCACTAAATTGTATTTGTGTGTATGAACAGACATAATACAATATATAAATAAAAATTAATTTCTTAGACTAAGTAAATATTAAATTGACACCCATATAAAAATATAATAATAATTTGATATGTTAATTGCATTAATTTTATACAGATGTAAATTCAATATCTACTGTTACTAGTAATAAATAATTAAGAATTGTTTGAGTAATGCGAAATTTGAATAAATGCAGTTGCGGGAATGACATACATACGATTTGTACCTGAACTTAAAGCAAGATATGATTATGGGTTCTTGGTGTTTATCTTGACATTCTGCATAGTAGCTCTACCAAGCTATGAGGAGGAAGATTTACTTGACATTGCAAAGAGAAGAGTAATCACAATTTTCACAGGTGTTTTAATGTGGGTATTGGTCTCCATTTTTGTATATCCCATATGGGCTGGTGATGATATTCACAAGCTAGTAACAAAGAATCTTGAAAAACTAGGACTCTCTATTCAAGGTTTTGGAGATGAGTGTTTTGGAACATCAGAGGGCAGTGAAGGATCTAATAATAATAAGTCAAACCTTCAAGCATATAAAAGTATTCTTAATTCAAAACAAATCGAAGATAGCTTGGTAAGGATATATTAGAGAAGTAATAACCAATTAACAACTACTACATCATCATTATTATTAGTGTAATGATTTAATTTATGATTACGTGGTTATATATTTTGAAGGTGAATTTTGTAAGGTGGGAACCCGGGCATGGTCGTTTCAGATATGGTCACCCATGGAAACAATATTTGAAGACTGGAACCTTATTGAGGCAATGTGCCTCTCTCATTGATTCCCTTAATGGATTCCTTCATTCTACCAAGGTACTGTTTTTACGTTGACTAAGATAATATGAATTAATTTGTTAATGAATTAATTTAGAGGTAGTGTTATACATTTTTATATATTCTTTGATTTTTTTATTTTAATTTTTATGTTGATATATATTATTTTTGTGCTATATGTATTATTATTTTTATGCTATTATATATTATATTAATATATTTTATAAATTTTTCTGTATTAATATTTATATTTTTCGTATTATAAATGACATGTATAATTAATAATAATAATAATATATATGTTTATGTTTTTATAGAGAGCATCATCATCAGAAATAAGGAAGAAAATGGAAGAGGCATGCATGGAAATAAGCAAAGAAACAGGAAAAGCTCTAAAGGAATTATCAGTGTCAGTTCAAAAAATGATTCCACCACATGAAGCAAACCCTAGCATTGAGAGGTCTAAGATTGTTGCAATGAAGCTCAAGTCCATTCTCAAATCAGGGTTATGGGAAGGAACCAATCTCTTCGAGGATATTCCTATTATGAGTGTCACTTATTTGTTGCTTGATGTGGTTTCTTGCACTGAGAAACTCGCTGAGTCAATCAATGAATTATCCATCCAAGCAAAATTCAAGAACAAAGACGCTAAAGTAGTTGCATCAAACAATTGTCCTCCTACTCTTGATGAGGAGAAGAACAATGGAGGAGTTCATCATCATGTTATTACAATCAAGTAGCTAGCTAGCCATTAATTGTGGGTTTGTAATAAAATAGAAAATGAACTTATTATTCTTCAGTTCATTCTTTAATTTCTGCCATTATTGTTAATAAATAAATGTCAAAATAAGTTAACAAACGCGCATACGATGGCACGTGACAGCACCTAATTAATAACTTTAATTTAATCGATACTTTAGGGAATATATATATGTCTAAGTTCATAACCTTATTGTATATATTAACTTGTTTTTTAGCTTCTCATGAAATGAAGCCGCCCATATTCATTCATGTACTATATGAGAAAAAATAAGGCATGTGATGTAATTATGTATTTATTTAATTATTTATGTATGTATGTATATCTAATTTTTAAAAGGAATTGTTTAACTAATTGTGTTTATATTATTGCTTTGTCCGCCACTTGTTTCTTTTCTGTCTGCATGATAAAGCAATTAATTAATTAATTAATTAAAATAAATTGCTTTTTTTCACTTGTGTCATTTGCAAATTGTTATTTAATTCTGTAGAACAGCCATGGCTTAGCTTGTTGAATTCAAAGTTTAAGATCCAAATAAATTAGCCATCCCCGCCCATTAAATGATGTATATTAATACTGTATGCTTTTTTATTAGTAGTGGAAGTGCGATGTTAATATTTCAAAGCACTAATAATTATCTTCCATTTTGCCTTTTTTGAGTGCTATTGGTAATTAATCCTATTCTGTATAGGTATAAATATTAAGAGTACATACATAGTTACATATATATACATATAGTCAAATAAGTTCCATTAAGACAAAAAATAAATAAATAAATAAAAATCAGTTCTATCAAAGGTAGGAAAACTTTATTTGCTTTTCTCATCTTGAAATTCAAATGTGTTATTTCTGTATGTACATTTTAATTATACTTAGTTATCTTAAGGCCGGGTTAAAGAACCTTTTTGTATTTTTTTTTCTTAAGAATAATACATGAATGGCCTGAATTCAACAACTACTACACTAGTTTAATTTTGAATGTTCAGTTATTCATTGATTTTTTAATTGACTCTTTAATATTGATTATATAGCATTATTCTTATATATTGTATATATTTTCTTTTTTTATTAAATAAAAGAAAAAGTATAGGAATTAATATTTTTTAACCAAAAAATCATTAAATAAAAAATAAAGTGTAATTATTATTTATATAACGTCCATAATGAACATCCAAAATTTAAAGCAATCATAAGTTAATTTTGTATTTTTTATATTTAAAAATAGAACATTCGAAACCTAAAAAAATAGATATTGATTGATTTTTTTATTAATTCCTGCCGTTAATAAAAACTTAGGCATGTAATTATCTTAGAATCTACCAGAAGAAATTTTGTGGCTCAAATAATTCTATTCAAGTAACAAATGAAACTTTCCAATAAAAACTCACACATGAGAAAAAAGTAAAATAAAAACCTAATGTATGTCTACATAAAACAACTTGTTTTTTCTGACACTAATGTATATATAATAATAAAATAATAAGAAGGGCAATGAGAAGAAAGAGAAGCAAAACTAATTAAGAATTTGAGTGACCAGCAAATTAAAGTCTGAACAGCGGTGGCATGCAATATCATGGAAGCAACATAAACAAAAGAATGCGCACGCACTAATTTCATTTGAGTCAAGCCTGATAACTATATGCTTTTATCAGCCGCCACATGCACCATAATCTTTCAAGCTGCACTAATAACAACCTTATAAATACCTAACCTTATGCCCTTAATCACAATTCCTAATATACTTCACAATAGCTTAGCTTCTCATCATACATACAATGGCTTCTTCTATAACATCTCAAGAAAATGCAACATATTTCTCTTGTGCTTATCAATGTCTTAGAGAATTGCCTAAGAAATCATGGGAAAATGCTACAAATGTTGCAAAGAAAATAAAGAAATCTGGGCAAGATGATCCTAGAAGGATAACTCATTCGCTCAAAGTAGGATTGGCACTCACATTGGTCTCCATGTTCTTCTATGTTCAAGCTCTTTATAAAAGCTTTGGTGTCAGTGCATTGTGGGCTATTATGACCGTCGTTGTTGTCATGGAATTTTCTGTTGGTAAGGAAATTTTTTTTCATATAGATTTATATATATATCAAGCCTAATAAACTTCCAATAAGCATGAATTAATTAATTAATTAATTTAATTCTGTATTTATTTTATTTATTTCAGGAGCAACCCTAGGAAAAGGCCTAAATAGAATGGCAGCAACATTGCTAGGTGGTTTTCTAGGTCTTGGAGTTCAACAGCTTGCAACTTTGCCTGGAAAGACAAACCAGCCAATACTATTGGCAATTTTTCTCTTTATCATAGGTACCAAAGTAATCAAATAAAAATTTAATTTTGATATATTTTTGATAAAAAATATTTTATATATGCATCCAACTACATAATACTACATCATAAATAGCCATCTAAAACAACAATGTAATATTGAGTGATGCTGATGTAAAATTTTTTACATTGCATTAAAATTAAATTTATTAGTTAATTAATTGATTGAAAACAATTATTAATATAATGTATGAATTTATTGATTAAAAGAATTCATGTACATATGTTTGTTTTACAGGTGTGGTGATGACATATATTAGGTGCATCCCTGGAGTGAAAGCCAAATATGATTATGGATTCTCAATCTTCATATTAACGTTCAGTCTTGTATCTATATCCGGTTATCGAAGTGATGAGAATCAAATGCTTCAATTGGCTTGCAAGAGACTATTGACAATTATCATTGGAAGCATTTTGTCTATGATTCTATGCGTTTGCATTTTCCCCGTTTGGATAGGAGAGGATCTTCATGATTCTGTTGCTAAAAACATTGAAAAAATTGGCGGTTTCTTAGAAGGTATATACTTATATCTAAACATCTATAATTAATTAATTGTTTTATTTTAAATTCTATGTAAGGGAATTAATTTACTGAAAAATAAAATTTATTCTTTTATAGGGTTCATCGATGACTCCTTTGATAATGTATCGGAGGACAAGAAATCCAAGGATGAGAAATCATTTGCTGAGGAATATGAAAGTGTTCTTAATTCAAAAACCAAGGAAGAAAACATGGTAAAATTATATTAAATTCCCCAAGTTGCTTTTATTTTATATTTAAATTGTAAAAACATATATATATATATATATATAATGTTTTGTTATTATTATTACACATATTATTACATTGTCAAAAACACAATGCAACTTACCAACAAGTGCAATTCTTTTTTGTTTTGTAGGCTAATTTGGCTTCATGGGAACCTCGTCATGGCAAGTTTAAATTCAGTCATCCATGGAAACAATACTTGAAAGTTGGAAACTCAACAAGACAATGTGCTTACAAAATTGAAGCCCTAGATCACCACATTAACTCTAAGATCCAAGTATGTATACATGCATTAATTATTTCTCATTTTATAAATCCTTTAATAAATGAAATTAATATATAGTTTGTTGTCTAACATACATATATATGTTGAATTTTTGTATGTGTAGATTACACATGAAGTAATAAGGAACAAAATTAAGGATACATGCCAAGACATTTGCTTAGAGTCCGGGAAGGCATTGAAGGAGTTATCTTCGTCAATTAAATCAATGAAATGCTTATCAAAAACAAATTATAAGGCTCACATTGCAAATGCCAAAGTGGCAATTGAATCCCTAAACTCTTTTCTAAAATCAAATCTCTCACAGATTAATCTACTAGAGATAGTGGCAATTGCTACAATGGCTTCACTTCTAATGGATGTTGTGATAAGCATTGAAAGAATTTCCGAACAAGTTGATGAATTAGCATCCTTAGCACATTTCAAGACTCATAATAATCATGTTCATCAACATCATCAAGATCAACCCAACATGATGACAACAAAAGCTACAAGAACAAGACCATTACCTTTGCTTCGTGAAGGGTTTATGAAACGGTTTTTCCCTTGTGACAAAATGCAACATCATCATCAAAACAACAGAATTCATCATGAGTCTTCATCAGCATGTTCGCCCAAACAAAATAGGAGTTCATCATCAACCATAGAAGTGATTGTTCAGTCTGTTTAATTAACTAATAATTAATAAACACATTATATATAATTTTTTCATTCATATACGAAAAAATTAAAGTTGTAACACTATATAGTATAGTGCTTTATACAAATACAATACCATGTCTAGTCTAATTTTTACGTTTACAAAATAGAGATATATATACTTATATATCAGTGATATTTTGATCTTGTATCTAATTTAATTCGTATATATAAATAAATTAAAGATATTCTTTTTATCATATACCAGCTAGTGTAAGTTACTTTTATTTTACAAAGAACAACTATAAAGTTGTTGGGGCATGTACTTGTTATTAATCTAGGTACTTTAATAGTGAATCAATTTTTAGTAAATCAATATTAGTTAATTTTTTTATTTATTAACATTTTATGTTGTTTTTTACAATTCACAATTTAGAATTTAGAAAGCAGAGTTAGAATCGAATCAAAAATTTAAGATAAAAGTATAAGTTCAACAAAATAAAATAAAATAGCTCATTTAGTTGAAAAATTTTACTTCTAATTAACCAACACACAAGAATCAAGGGAGTATAAAGATAATATATAATGACTAAGTTGTGTGGTTAAGTGACTACGATAGTTACAGTGCTTCAAAAGTGGCGTTAAAAATTAAAATAATATTTTTTATTATTTAATAATACATTAATTTTAAAAAATAAAAATATATTATTAGAATATTAAAAATTTAACTTTAATTTAACTATATATATATATATATATATAGATAGAGAGAGAGACGTTCTTCAACAATGAAAAAATAATGACCTTGTCTCAAAAAATCTTAACTATTAAACTATATGGTTACGATTTAAAATACTGACATACATAAAGTTAAAAACAATGATGATTGATTTATTATCACCATCTTTTTAAGTTGTATTCACAGTTTTAGTTTTAAAACGTAACTATGTGGTAGTGCACAGTTTGGAATGGGATAATACATTAACTATATTCATATATTAACAAAAATAGAGAACGTAAGAAAAGAAAATGAATTGAAATAAGAGTATTAGGTAGCTAGTCTAGGTAATTAAAAGGAATTAGGCATGAAGAGATGGAGTATATCAGTATATTCTTTACGTGGGTCAAATAAAAAAAAGTTGACTTGGTTTAATCTCACCAGACAGCGGTGTGCATAAAGTAATTTTAATTTTCAGTAATTCTGTGAATAAGTAGTTTTGACCAATCAAGTGATTTATTTCTATACTAAGTAGAAAACTATTTCGGTGTAAAATAGAATTTTATTTATGTGCACCTTTTTTATATTATTTGATATCAAAATAATATTTTATTTAGCATAAAAATAAATTATTTGTTTGCACTTGATTGGTCAAAATCACTTGTTCAAATAGCATTATCTATTAATTTTAAGGATTTTTCTTCTAAAATATTAATCACTTTAAAAAAATAACTTAATCATTCTTAAATTAAAATAATTAAATTTATAAATAATAAAAATGATAAATTTTAAAATAATTAAAATATAAAATTTTTTGTTTAGTGTAATTAATCAATTTTAAAATATTTTCTCAATTTTCAATGGGTGCAATATCTCGCTGAATAAATCATACAATAAAATCATATACAATAAAATAAAATAATCCATCTCATAACATGCAATACTTTACGCACTTTATTCAGATTAAATAAATCATCTTATCATATCATATCATATTCATATAACATACAATAAAATCTAGGGTGTATGTCGTCAAACGTGCCAGCTAAGGTTTTCTCCTAAATATGCATGCATTCTTAATTATTTATTTTGCTTATAATTAATAAGTTATTACAACCACCAATAGCTACTCATGAATGAATTAGTGCTTTGTTGCTGTTGATGAAGAAAATCCCTACACCGCGAAAGGATTCTAATTTGGCTGACAAATACTGATTTTTATTAATTTAATTAATTATTAGCATATGCTCTAATCCGGAACCAGACCCTTTTTTTTTATTCCCTCTTTTTCTTCCACTCACAAAGTTGGTAGTTATGTTAGATACTTAATTAGATGCATTTAGTAGACAAACTACATCAGAAAGTGGGGCATTAACCATAGTCTGCTACACTTGATTAAACAAAAAAAAAATGCTCGGAAGAATGTAAAAATCAAAACTGATACCAACTCTAGCTTAGCTTCTAATCTTATTTTATACTATATAAACTTATTCTGTTAACAGTATAAAATATATTATATAATTATTTAATTATATTTATTTTCAATAAATATTCACGTAATTAATATAAAAAATAATAAATAATGTTAATCTTATATTCTTTTAGTAAATAGTAGATTAATATTCGTATAAAAATATTATTATTATTAATTAAATATATTTTTAATAGATAATAATTAATCTAAAAAAATGCAAGACAATTCAGTTACTGATATAATTACAATAATTTGGTACATGTATAATAACATGATTTAAAATTGTGACAACGGGTAAGCACCGAAAGCTTTAAAGGACGAAGCTAGACAAAATTTTTCGAAGGAACCAAAAATTAATTTTACAATAAAAAAATAAAAAACAAATATTTAGAAGGAAAAATTAAAATTTAGTTATAATTTATAAAAAAAATTCAACATTTGGGGCCATTGCCCCCTTAAGTCTTAAGGAGGCGAAGCCTCCTGGCTTTAATTTCTCTACTTAATTTTGAACTATGTTACAGTTATTTAATTAATACTACTTTTTTTCTTCTTGTACACTATATATATATATATATATATATATATATATATATATTATTGTCCAATGCATATACACAATTCACTTATCAAACCATATATGTAGAGTGACGAATTAATCAAGGGATGCACTTATCGGTGGGAAGAGTCGACATTATGAAAATTACTAGTCCTAATTCCTAAAGAGAATGGAAGCTAAGCATTGCATTATTATATTTGAGAGAGAAGGTTAATGCGTGCGCCACCAAGAGCACTAGTAATTCTTTATGTGACTTCCATATGAAAAGTCAAGATAGTATCGTATGTAAATTCTTTTTGCAAAAAATAAACTTGGGAAAGTGATGCATGTTTTCAAATCTTTTGGGCGAAAACAGTTTGCACTCTGCTAAGTGGGTAAATGAAAGCATCAAATAGGGGAGAGGCTGCTTTAATTTGCATGAACTAAATTGACCCTCATTCTTATGATATGATGTAATATGAACATGCTCCATGTACTTGAAAGTACTTGCTTTAGTTAGTAGGGTCCAATGTCCATGCTACATCAAAGTGGTTGAAAAATGAAACTAAGTCAATTGCATATCCGCATATTGCCGAAAGAGATATTCGCCACTTGATTTATCAAAGTGAAAACAAAAATTAAATATTCGCCGAACATTCTAGAATATTAAGAAAACGTAATTTAAAATATACCTTTCTTTTTGGATGAATAACCTCTCCAAACCTTTGAAGTTGCTGCAACAGGGATTGTGCTATACCACAGGATAAATGAATTACTTGTTAGGAATTGGCAAGTGAGGCTATCTTATACGTATAGAGAAGAAAATATGTACGCTGACTGGATGGCTAACTGGAGTTTGACCTAGGACTATAGAATTTAGACTTGGAATTCCTTCCAATAGGAGTTCAACAGTATCTCTTTAATGATGTCAGGGACTCTATGTTGCCCCGTTTTGTGACCTCTAGTGTGTAGTTTTTATTTGTTGGACCTTTGGCCCCTTTGCCAACCATTTTTTTTTAGTGTCCAAATCTTATATTTCAGAAATAGTTCCAATTGATAAAGTAGATTATTTAAATATGAAATTTGTAACATCCAATTCCTTGTGATTTTTAGACACAATTATGTAATCAAACTAATATGATAAAGAAAATTGAAAATATAGCAATTTATCAATTTTTTAATAAAAATAATTAAGATTTTTTTGGATGTCTCCAGAATATCCACCGAAGCGAACCCATTGACTAATCCCTCGCCAAATTATACGTGCACTTCAAGAATGAAATAGCTAGCTAAGATCCTTTCTGGATAGATACCGTCCCGAGATTGAACTCGAGACCAGCCCAAGCCACTACCATTTATGCTAACTCCTTGGTTAAAATAATAAATTTTTGGTTAGACAATAAAAATAAATTTTAGATTGGGCTCTGAATATGTCCACTATTGCGTTTTCGGTCAGGGAAAGTCTCAGTCAAAATAAACTAATGGACATTAGGGCCCAATATAACAATTGGGCTTTGTATTAATAGTTGTGGGTGTTAGCCCAACTATGTGCAAATAATATCTTTGGATATTGTCCAAAAAAAAATAATATCTTGAGGTTGAGGGCAGAGAGAAAAGCTTAAAACAAAAAAATGTTGAAGGCGTTGACGAAAATCAAGACCATGGCTGCTATGGCTACCGAAGCATGTTCCACAGTGAGAGTGAACCCCATCAACGTTTTCTGGGACGAAGGGATGCTGAAGCACGAAACGGGCATTGGTGTGTTTGACACTGGTGTGGACCCTGGGTTCTTGGATGTGTTGGAGAAGCATCCTGAGAACTCTGACAGGATCAGGAACATGGTCTCCATCCTCAAGAGAGGTCCAATTTCTCCCTACATTGCTTGGCACCCTGGTTCACCTGCTCTCCTCTCTCAGCTCCTTTCTTTTCACACCCCTGGTACCTTCTATTTATCTTCTTCTTCATTTTAGCTTTTTTATGTTTTCTATTTTCTTGCATTGCTGTGCTGCCATAATTCCTTTGATCTTGGGGATTTTTAGTGTTCTTATGTTTGGAGGGAAATTGGGTTCTGCTAAAAAATCATAAAAAAATTGAACTTTTATGTATGCGAGTCCTGTTGCTGAAATTGGGGATTAGGATGGTGATGAGTAGGATTAATTATTGATTAATTTTTTCTTTTATGGTGGAGCTAAACTTGGGAGTGAGATGAAATAGTGCTGATAGAGTTTCAAACTTGTTGTAATTTCCTAGAATACATAAATGAACTAGTAGAAGCTGATAAAGGAGGAGGGAAGATGCTTTGTGCTGGCACATTCTTGAACCCTGGATCATGGGATGCAGCACTTCTTGCTGCTGGAACCACACTCTCTGCAATGAACCATGTCCTTGATGGCCATGGAAAAGTTTCTTATGCCTTGGTTAGGCCCCCTGGCCACCATGCTCAACCTTCTCAGGCTGATGGCTACTGTTTCCTCAACAATGCTGGCCTTGCAGTGCAATTGGCCTTGGATTCTGGTGTGTGTAACAAGGTCGCAGTTATAGACATTGATGTTCATTATGGGAATGGCACTGCTGAGGGATTCTATAGGTCTAATAAGGTTCTTACCATTTCCCTTCATATGAACCATGGATCATGGGGTCCATCCCATCCCCATAATGGATCTGTTGATGAGCTAGGAGAAGGTGAAGGTTATGGTTACAATTTGAACATTCCTCTACCAAATGGAACTGGGGACAGTGGATATGTTTATGCATTCAATGAATTGGTTATTCCGTCAATTCAGAAGTTTGGACCTGATATGATTGTTTTGACAATTGGACTAGACTCAAGTGCAGTAAGTTCTTGTTCTTCTATTTATCATTTTCTTTTATGATCATGATTTATACTCTTGCCATAGTTAGCTAGCACTTTTTAAGATTACAATTTACACATAGAGCTTATCTATTTATGTGCCTCAGTTTGATCCAAATGGAAGGCAATGCTTAACGATGGAGGGCTATAGAAAAATCGGGAAGATTGTTCATGATCTTGCGAAACAGCACTGTGATGGACGCCTTGTAATTGTTCAAGAAGGCGGATACCATGTTACATATTCAGCATATTGTTTGCATGCATTTCTGGAGGGTGTTCTCAACCTACCATCATTGCCTCCATTGCCAGATCCTATTGCTTATTACCCTGAGGATGATACCTTTTCATCAAAGGTTATAGAAACCATTAAAAATTATCAAAAAGATAAACTTCCCTTTTAGATAGAACTCCTTAACTTTGGAGATACTTCCTCTGAGACAAAATATCCTTATGTTCTCAGACCTTATCAGAGATATTAAGTCAAGAGAGTTTAAATTATGTCTTTTAAGTAAGAAGAAAGAAGGAAGGAATTTGTTGTAACTTTCACTAAGCATATCAGAGGAAGAAAATGAGGAATAAAGCTTATTCTCAGGTATAATTGGGTTCATAATTATTAAAAATGTAAAATGTTCTGCTACTAGTCACTTCAGTTGTAATAATCACTAGAAGTGAAATGGTATGATTAGTGTTACAACATCTGAATAAATAATTCCTTTTATTCTCAATCATATCCCATAATTATGTGATATTTAACAAGAAAACACCTTGATTTTATGCTGCCATATTTATAGGAGCAGAATTCCTTGATTTTGGAAGCCAATGGGGATGCGAAAACTGCGGAAAGAAGATACTAGTGTGGAAGTAAAATTATCATTGCTTTGACAATCATTGCTTTGACAAGGCGTGCATACTTTGAAAAAAGTGGTTCTCAATCTAAATAGAGAAACAAACATTGCCATTCCCAATGAGTTAATTAAACAAGTTTCATATTCATGACTTTGCCTGACAAACTATCAGCATGTTAGCCCCACAGGGTCCAATTCTTGGCCTAAACATCACTATGATACATAAAGATATTTTTCACAACTTAGTTAGGCTAAGAAAAATTAGGCTAATTGCCCCTACCGACACTAGAGTGAAATTAATTTGCTGCATCTAATAGGAGTTTGTATTAATATGCTGCTTTATATTTTGGAAAAAGACAAATCAATCTTCTAATAATGTATAGTGCCTTTACCTTTGTGTATTTGTGTTGAAGACCTTGTTTTGGTGCTTGCCAGTTCTTCACACACTATTTGGTCAAAAGAAGAAACTTCTAATTATAGGTGTAACAGTAAAGAAAGAGTAAAATAATTTGTTTTTTCTTCCTTTCTTTTTAGTCAATTTCCAACTTAGTAAATTGATCAAAGTATACTTAAAAAAACTAACATACTGAGAATGAACCTCTCTTTGGGATCAAAACTTGTCAGACAAAATCAGAACCAACAAAGTTTGATCAAAATTCTAGGTTGTGCACCTCATTTCATGCAATACTTCTACTTGTTTTCAGAATAAGTACCCTACTTTTATATTAGGCCATTGTTGGGTGATATACTAACATAAGGGATTTTCTAACACAAATCACAATTGGGATTAATTACACACCATGTGCAATAAATTAAATTATCCTATTACAAGGAATTTCTAGGAGAATTACAATTCAACCACATAGCTAAAGTAACTTAGGATGCTATACCAAACTCAAAAAGTATTATTCTTCAGAAATAGCAAGTTTAGTAGGAGAGAATATATGTGTAAAAAAATTTTTTAAAAAAAGTGGAGTAACTGAAAACCCAACTCCAGCCTCCAGTTAAACTGCAGTATTTTATGTAAGAAGCAGAAGCTTCTCTTTTATTTGTACCTACCCTATGTCTCTAGGAGAATCAACTTGCATAAGCATATGCATGTGGAGGTCTTTATATTCCAATGACACAAACAACTTGTTACACAATGCACCACATAATTTAGTTCATTAATAGTTTTCATGTTGACTCTAGTGAATTCCATAAGCCACCATTAATAAAGTACAAGCATTATATAATGCAGATTTTAATAGCCCTAGTACTCACTCTATTAAAATTGATTTCTTAACTTGGGTTTAACAGAAAGTTACATAGTCATGACTCATGAATCATGATACTGTTAGCATTAGTTAACCGACATTAGCGGGAAGGCTTCCTGAAATTGAGCCGCCATCACAAAAGCTTAACAAATCTATGAAACTTCTATGGACAACATATGGGGCCCACCATCCACCATTGTTGTTTTTCTCTTTTTAGAACCTATATTCTGTGTAATTTATGTAATTTTGTTTCTTCCCAACAAGTAGTCAACAGCTACAACAACATTACTCTGAGTTGCTCACTCATTTAGGTACCTCGATAACTACGAATACTTCTCCATTTTTCTAGTTACTCTATAAAGGAAAATTCCAAAGCTACCCACCAATGGGACCCTTTTAATTTTCCACTGGAACACCATCTAAATTTACCCTTTCATTTAACATTGACCAAATAGAATGGTAAATATTTTTGACTTTTTTCTTTGAATTTTGAAATTCTATTTTATAATTTAAAGTTAGAGTTCAAATTGGATTCTAAAATTTGAATTGCAATTTAAATTAGCCTATAAAATTTTATATTACTCAAATTGATCTTCAAAATTTTAATCCAGTCACTTACGTTGATTTTTGGATAATTTTTCATTAATAATATGCTGAGGTTAAGAAAAAAATTAATTGTGGCATTGAATTACGAAGACTAAAAATATTTATACTTTGTTTATTTTTTCACTGCCCAGTTTATTAATTCCAATTCAAGGCCAATCATAAAAAGATGCGGATAAATATAATAAAATAAAAAAATGAAGAGAAAAAGAAAAGAAAAGGAAGGGAAGGTTTGAGGAGGGAAGAGTGGAGTGGACTAACACTTTTTTTGAGGTTCCTTCCTTCTCTGATGAAAAGCAGAGTAAAATGTAAAAGCTGAAGATACTCCACATTGTGCAGTGTCCTTATCTCTTTCTATTCCTTTCTATTCTATTCTTCCTCTGAGGAATTCAACATTTTCTCAATTTTAATCCCCTTTTGCAGTTTGCTTGTGCCTATTTTTAGTTAAGTTACAAACAAGACAAGCACTCACTTTCACACACTCAATAATGTTACTTTCAGTTTTTATGTAGTTTATCTTCTTCTCAGTTCTGAGCTTCTCTATTTCTAGTTCTTGCAGCTACTGTCTCTCATTTTTATGGCCACACAACTTCATGGGGTTCTGAGTCTAGTGCCAAAGTTCCTTCCTTGAATACTTTGCTTCTCTTTTTTCTTCTTTTCTCCTTATAGAGTAACAATGGAAGGTAGCCACACCATGGCAGTGTTTGTCTCTCTCTTTTTTGGACTAATTATGGGAATGTGTTATGGTGACACAGACCCAAATGATCTCAAAGTTCTGAATTCTTTCAGAAAAGGGTTAGAGAATCCTGAGCTTCTGAAATGGCCTGAAGATGGAGATGATCCATGTGGCCCTCCTTCATGGCCTTATGTGTTCTGCAATGGTGATAGAGTCACTCAGATTCAGGCCAAGAATCTTGGACTCAGAGGAACATTGCCTCCAAACTTCAACCAGCTCTCAGAACTCTACAATTTGGGCCTTCAAAGGAACAACCTCACAGGGATGTTGCCTAGTTTCAGTGGATTATCTAAGTTGGAATTCGCTTTCTTGGATTACAATGCATTTGAAGCAATCCCTTCAGATTTCTTCAATGGACTTACCAGCTTGAGGGTTTTGTCCTTGGAAGAAAATCCATTGAATGGAACTACTGGTTGGTCATTTCCTCTTGATTTGGAAAAATCAGTGCAACTAACCAATCTTTCTCTTGTGAATTGCAATTTGGTTG